>CM030362.1:143812859-144027859 GCA_017893485.1 Hemerocallis citrina
AACTCTAGGAGATTCGTTGAGTAATTAAGTAACCCAAAAATAATAAGGACATGCACTAGTGGTGATATGATGAACGAGAACATGGGTCAAGTACCTCAGTATGGCTTTCGGTATGGATTTAATCTCCGAAATTATCCAAGTATCTTACTTTGGGTGTGGGATCTATCTCCGAAATTATCCAGGTAAATTACCTGCGGTGTGAGATATATCTTCGGAATTATCCAAGTAGTTACTTGCGGTGTGGGATTGATCTCCGGAATTATCGGAGTCGAGGCGAAGCACATGTGGTATTCATGTGGTGATGTGTCAATGTTTCGGTGTGGGATGATCTCCGAAATTATCCAGGTAAAACACCTGAGGTGTGGGATTCTTCTCCGGAATTATCGGGGCATGGGCTACTACTCACAGCTTATCTTTATCTCGTAGTAGTCATCGTGTTAGGATTAATTGCATAGCGGAGATTAAACCCTATGAAGCGGAGACGTTAAGGGCTTGCACCGAACCTATGTAGAGTGGGATGCATAGACTTCGACAAGTACGCATTAGAGAGTCCGCATATAGAATTTGTGTTTTCTTGACTTGGTTTTATGCATGTGGTTTCCTGTTTTCTACACTTGACACTTGGTTTAGTCTCACTGTTGTTTACTTGTCCTTGCTACATCGTATTTTAAGTATTCATGTTTACTACCTGTTGTTTAAGGATTCATGATTAATGTTCATTCATGTTGTTTGTTTGCTTTTATGTCACTCTCACCATTTATGGCTGACCCCTTTAGTTTTGGAGGTTAGGGATCATCTCTAGCCTCATGTGTTGTAGGTTGTTGCTTAGAGTTTGGAGGTTTGGATGCTTGAGTTAGTTTCGAGATAAATTAATTTAATGGAATTTGTGTAAATTTGTAATGTAGTGTTGTAATAAGACTGTGTTGTAAATAAAAGAAAATTATGATTTGAGTTGTTTTGTATTCCGCTGTGCTATGAAAAAGTTTGTTGTAATAAGAATTAAAAATTTTGGTGGAGTTGGTTGTGTTTAATGTTACATTAAAGTTGATGCTGGGATTGTGCCACGTATTTTCTAAGATATTATATTAGAAATTCGGGGCGCTACAGAGATTGGTATCAGAGCATGCTTCAATAGTAATAATAAACATGGCATAAAAATAACCTAGGTGTAGACACTAGAGTGTGAGTACCTAGGTGTGGACATTAAAGAGTGAGTATCACATAGAACTGAAACATGATGTTTTACCTTTGGGATACAAGTGAAGTTTTGCCAAAGGATATTGATGTGAGTTTGAATTGTGTGTGATGCTCTAACTTTTTCCTCGTTTTGCAGTATTCAGTATGGTTGCACCCAGGCCCAGTAATGGTGGTAACAATGATGATGGATCTAGGAGTTCTCGAGGAACTGGAATTGATCTTGAGGCTGAATTCGCCAAGGTGTATCAGACTCTGAATGCGCTAATGGCATTTAATTTGGTGCAGAATCAGAATCAGAATCAGCAGCAGAATCATGGAGCTGGACAGGGATTGGTTAACGCCGATCTTATCAAGCAGATCGAGTCCTTTAAGAGGATGAGGCCGCCAGTTTTTGAGGGGCAATCTGATCCAACCGCAGCTGATGATTGGATTAGAAGGATGGAGACAATCTTCGAGGTATCAGAGACTCCGGTAGCCAATAAGGTGAAGTTGGCTACGATGCAGCTGGAAAAGGACGTTGGTGTCTGGTGGGAATCGCTTAAGAGGACTTTGGGAGATCAGCCGATGACTTGGGAAGCTTTTCTGGAGGAATTCAGGGATCGCTTCTTTCCCCTAGATGTTCAGGAAAAGAAGGCGATCGAGTTCTTGAACCTTCAGCAGGATAGCATGACCGTACGAGAGTATGAGACCAAGTTTGCTCAGCTTTCGAGGTATGTACCAGAGTTGGTCGTTGATGAGGTGAAGAAGGCCAAAAAGTTTGAGCAGGGCTTGAGGCCAAACTTGAGGTCGAGGATGATCCCGTTGGATATCAGAAGGTTCGACAAGCTGGTCAGGAGAGCAGTTATGACTGAGGAGGACATGGACCAGTTCCAGAAGAGGCAAGATACATGGAACCGGAACAAGAGGCCAGCATCAGGTCAGAGTGGGAAGGGATTCCCCGCGAAGCAGATCAAGTTCAGTGATCCGGTGCAGAAGGCACCTGCAACTCAGGGAGTGACTTGTTATTACTGTAAGGAGGCAGGACATTACAGGTCAGCGTGTCCGAAGTTGGCGAAGCAGATTTGTTCCCAGTGTGGGCAGGCAGGACATTCTAAGCCCCATTGTCCACAATTGAGGAAGGATGGTTCAGGTGGAAGCCAATTCCAGAGGCAAGGGTGAGTATTTGCATTAACCGAGGAGGACGCGGGTAACTCGGAAGATGTAATACAGGGTATGCAAGAATTTTGATTTTCTTTTATTTTAAACCAATGTAATAAGTAAAACCTTTATTTGAGAACAATTGGAGATTGAGCATCACTCTTCTTGTAACAGGAATTGTTTTAATTAATGGAATAAAGGCAAGGATTTTATTTGATACTGGTTCATCGCATACTTTTGTATCGCCAAATTTTGCAAGGATCTTAGGTGTGGAACCTAAGTTGTTTCCAGGCAGGGTTTTGTCGGTGGCAATGCTGTCAGGTGAAGAGTTGATTGCGGATCGATATTACGAGGGCTGTGATATCGAGATTGGTGGGAGGTTGTTCAGCATTGATTTGATCGAGCTGCAAGTCTTGGGTGTGGATGTCATCGTGGGCATTGATTGGATGGCAATATATGATGCCAAAATTGAATGCAAGCAGAATGAGGTGTTGGTGAAAGCACCGGGTGGATCCGCAGTGACTTTCCAAGGGAAGAAGAAGATTTCGAAGGTGGCTGCAATGGTATCCAAGATGGTTATTTCAGATGAAGTCAAGGGCATTCCGGTTGTCCGAGATTTTCCTAAGGTGTTCTTGGATGATTTTTCAGGATTACCGCCACAGAGAGATGTGGAGTTTTGCATCAATGTTCAGCCAGGGAGCGCGCCAATTTCTAAGGCTCCGTACAGGATGGCACATGTAGGGCAAGACGAAGTGAAGAAGCAGATTGAGGAGCTATTGAGCAAGGGGCTTATTAGGCCGAGTTCTTCTCCGTGGGGAGTGCTAGTGCTGTTAGTCAAGAAGAAGGATGGGTCAATGAGGATGTGCATTGACTATCGGGAGTTGAATAGGGTGACTATTCAGAACAAGTATCCACTGCCGCGGATTGATGATTTGTTTGACAGGCTTCGAGGAGCAACGGTGTTTTCGAAGATTGATTTGAGATCAGGGTATCATCAGGTTCGAGTCAAGGAGAAAGATGTGAGTAAGACAGCTTTCAGGACTCGTCATGGGCTCTATGAATTTTTGGTGATGCCATTCGGGTTGACGAATGCGCCAACAGTGTTCATGGATATGATGAATCGGGTTTCGAGGCCATTTATTGACTCCTTCGTGGTGGTTTTCATCGACGATATTTTGGTTTATTCGAAGTCGGAAGAGGGGCATTCTATGCACTTGACAGCGGTATTACAGAAATTGCAGGAGCATAGCTTGTATGCCAAGTTGTCGAAGTGTGAGTTTTGGAAGTCTGAGGTAGCTTTCCTTGGTCGTATTCTTTCTAAGGAGGGAGTAGCCAGTGATTCTCAGAAAGTTGAAGCAGTGAAGGATTGGCCCAGGCCAACGTCTGTGAAGGAAGTCAGAAGTTTCTTGGGTTTAGCTGGTTACTACAGGAGATTCATCCAAGGTTATTCTCAGATTGCAGTTCCTTTGACAGGCTTGACCCGGAAGAATGTGGCATTTCTATGGACTGATAAGTGTGAGGAGAGTTTCCTTGAGTTAAAGGAGAGGTTGACTACTGCACCTATCTTAGCTTTGCCACAAGCTGGGAAGGATTATGATATCTTCAGTGATGCGTCTCTCAGAGGTTTGGGTTGTGTCTTGATGCAAGAAGGCAAGGTTATTGCTTATGGTTAGAGGCAATTGCGTCCGCATGAGAAGAATTATCCGACGCATGATTTGGAGCTAGCAGTTATTATCTTTGCCTTGAAGAAGTGGAGGCATTATGTCTATGGTGAGAAGGTTAACATGTACACTGACCACAAGAGCCTGAAGTACATTTATCAACAGAAGGATCTAAATCTTCGGCAGAGAAGGTGGTTGGAAGTATTGGAAGACATTTGCCCTGAGATCAAGTATCATCCGGGCAAGGCAAATGTGGTGGCTGATGGACTTAGCAGGAAGAGTAGTTTATCAAGTTTGATCACTACTCAAAATGAGTTGGCAGCAGAGATCGATCAAGCAGGTATCGAGGTGGTGCTGCGGGGTTTAGAGGCGTCTTTGGCTCAGTTGAGGCTGCAACCGTCCTTGAGAAAGAGGATTCTGGAAGGTCAGAGATCAGACTCAGAGATTCAGAAGATGTTGCAACAGGTTTCAGAGGGCAAGCTATCAGAGTTTCGTGTCCAAGATGGAATTCTTTGGTTGGGTGAGAGGTTGTGTGTTCCAGATAATGCAGATTTGAGAGATAGTATCTTGCAGGAAGCACACAGTACCTTGTTGTCAGTTCATCCTGGAGGCACGAAGATGTACATGGACATCAAACAGCATTTTTGGTGGTCTGGTATGAAGAGGGATGTGGCAGATTTCGTGGCAAGGTGTCTGACTTGTCAGCAGATCAAAGCAGAAAATCAGAGATCTGGAGGTTTGTTACAGCCGTTGCCCATTCCAGAGTGGAAATGGGAGAATATCAGTATGGATTTCATCACGGGTTTGCCGAGGAGTTCGAAGGGCAATGACTCAATTTGGGTTATTGTGGATCGTTTGATGAAGATTACTTGGTCGATGGAGAAATTGACTGAGTTGTACATTGGTGAAATTGTGAGACTTCATGGAGTTCCTGTATCGATTGTATCCGACAGAGATGCAAGGTTCACTTCAAGATTTTGGAAGAGCCTACAAGCAGCTTTAGGCACCAGAACTGATTTCAGTACCGCTTTTCAACCACAGATCGATGGTCAGACCGAGAGGGTGAATCGAGTGCTGGAAGATATGCTGAGGGCTTGTGTTATGGATTTCGGTGGTAGTTGGGAGAGATACTTAGCATTGGTTGAGTTTGCTTATAACAACAGTTACCATGCGAGTATTGGGATGGCACCGTATGAGGCTTTGTACGGGCGGAGGTGCAGGACACCAGTTTGTTGGTACAAGGTTGGCGAGAGGCAGATGTATGGTCCTGAGATCGTACAGCAGACTTCAGAGCAGATTGAGCTGATTCGCAAGAGGTTAGTCGAGCCTCAGAGTCGGCAGAAGAGTTATGCTGATACTCGACGAAGAGACTTGGAGTTTGAGGTTGGGGATGCAGTTTTTCTCAAGGTGTCTCCGACCAAAGGAGTAATCAGGTTTGGTAAGGGAGGCAAGTTGGCGCCAAGGTATATTGGGCCATACAAGATCGTGGAGCGGACTGGTAAGACAGCATATAGATTGAAGCTTTCAGAGGAGTTGGCACAAGTGCATGATGTGTTCCATGTGTCGTTATTGAGGAAGTATGTGCCAGATCAGAATCATCAGTTGGTAGAAATTCCTGAAGATCTACAGGTGAACTTGAGTTACAAGGAGCAGCCTGTTGAGATCGTTGATCGTAGGGAGAAAGTTCTTAGGAGCAAGGTGATACCTATGGTCAAGGTGCTGTGGAGGAATCAGCAGTTTGAGGAGGCTACTTGGGAGCCAGAGGATCGCATACAGAGGGATTTCCCTGAGCTTTTTGTATGAGTGTATTTCTTTAATGTGATTGTAAATTTTTTTTTATGATTGTACCATTGATTGAGTTAAGTTGTATTCCTTCTATTTTTGATTGTGTTGTCATATGCAATTGTTTGGACTATGTTCTATTTATGAGATATTCTTCCCTTTGTTGGTATGTTGTTTGGACTCATTAGTAGTAGTTCTGAGGACAGAACACTTCTAAGGAGGGAGTGATGTAGAACCCCGTATATTTAAAATATTATTTTTAAAGATCTATAAATGACTAAAATGATTTTTGGAGAATTTATGAATATTTTCAGAAAAAATTATCTTTTTACACGTGCAAAACACGTGCAAATATTTTCGTGAGAAATTTGAAAGTCAAGTTTTCTTCATGAAAAATCATTATTTAATATTTGGGATTTATTTAGTATGTTTCTAGATTTTTCTGAAATTAATTGGAACTATTTGCAACTTTTGAGAAAAGAATGACCTTTTTGCAAATTTGTCATTTTAAGGGGTTAAAAAGTAAAATGTACTTTCTGGACGTTTTGAACAGTACCGGTTGAGATTTAGGATTATATTTTACTTTTAAATCCTAATTTAAATGAATTTTATTGAATTTCCAAGAATAGAGCTATATATATAAAGTTGTATTTTGAAGGGATTATTTTGCAAAGTGGGTAAAACCCTAAACTCCTTTCCGGATATTTAAAGGGAAATTTGCAGCCGTCATTCGCTGCACAATATAGATTTTTGTGATTTGTTTTGGAAGAGCAAGAGGAAGTTTTGGATCTCGCAAAGGAGAGACTTTATCGTTGGATCTCGTCGTTTCCAAGGTGAGTGATATGAACTTTGTTTTGTTGTTTGATTTAGGTGAGTGATTGTTTTGTTTTATTTCGTTTTGTGAGTAATACGAAATTTGTTTTGTGGTTTGATTTATGTGAACGATTATTGTGTTGTTTGTTTGGCATGTATGTTATTTAGTATTTTGCATGACAACGATGCAAAGGTTGTTGTTTGTACCACGTATGTGAAATCTAAGAATGTTGAGTAGATCTTGGTTCATAAAATTGTATTGCTAGAAAGCATGTTTAAGATTTGACTATGGTTATGATCGGATGGGTGAGCATCTGGATCTTGTGTTTACAAATCAGATCTTGGTTATGAGTTGTGAAAGAAATTCAGTATTGAGAAATCCTAATGGAAGAATTAGGAATTTAGAACATGAGAACTCGAGTTTTGAGATATTGGATGTTTTGAGTAATGTATCCGATCTGAGAATACTTTAAGACTGTCGTTTTTATTGAAATACAAATTATTTTAGTAAACAATGATTTCTTTTAGAAAACTCTAATTTTGATTATCATGAACAACCAAAACTATGCAGACTATAGGCCGAAAGTCGACTGGCAGACCTATCAGCCGACTGGCACGACCCAACTGCTGTATCTTTAGTTTTCTTGAAAATCCGTTCTGCACAGTCGACTTAGATTCTTTTCAGTCGACTGGTACACTTAGAATTTATTTTTCAAAGTTATCGTAGATTTTTCTCTGGTAAGTCGACTTATGACCTTTTAAGTCGACTTATATTCTCCTTTAAGTCGACTTATGTTTTTATAAGTCAACTTATGATCTGGTAAGTCGACTTATGTTTTTATAAGTCAACTTATGATCTGGTAAGTCAACTTATGTTTTTATAAGTCAACTTATGATCTGGTAAGTCAACTTATGACTTTTATAAGTCAACTTATATTACTTAACTTATTTTCTTAAAATTATGGATATTTTTCCCTCTGGACAGTCGACTTACTACAGTAATAAGTCGACTGGTACTAATGAGTTTTCATAAACTTCAATGTTCTTCCGAATGATTAGTCTTCAAATATTTTAGTCTATACTTTGTCTTCTGTTAAGCATATAATTTTAAGATATTCAGTTGAGCTATTTATGGTGGAAAGTTGGTTTAAACATTTGAGTTTGAGTCTCTAGAGGATGTGTGTGACCCTAGTATACCGGTGTTGAGTTATTTTGTTAAGGCCTGTTGAGGCATTTCAGTTGTTCAGTTTTGAGTTAAGTCCGGTAGGGTACACCAACTCTAGGAGATTCGTTGAGTAATTAAGTAACCCAAAAATAATTAGGACATGCACTAGTGGTGATATGATGAACGAGAACATGGGTCAAGTACCTCAGTATGGCTTTCGGTGTGGGATTTAATCTCCGGAATTATCCAAGTATCTTACTTTGGGTGTGGAATCTATCTCCGGAATTTTCCAGGTAAATTACCTGCGGTGTGAGATATATCTCCGGAATTATCCAACTAGTTATTTGCGGTATGGGATTGATCTCCGGAATTATCGGAGTCGAGGCGAAGCACATGTGGTATTCATGTGGTGATGTGTCAATGTTTCGGTGTGGGATGATCTCCGGAATTATCCAGGTAAAACACCTGAGGTGTGGGATTCATCTCCGGAATTATCGGGGCATGGGCTACTACTCATAGCTTATCTTTATCTCGTAGTAGTCATCGTGTTAGGATTAGTTGCATAGCGGGGATTAAACCCTATGAAGTGGAGATGTTAAGGGCTTGCACCGAACCTATGTAGAGTGGGATGCATAGACTTCGACAAGTACGCATTAGAGAGTCCGCATATAGAATTTGTGTTTTCTTGACTTGGTTTTATGCATGTGGTTTCCTGTTTTCTACACTTGACACTTGGTTTAGTCTCACTGTTGTTTACTTTTCCTTGCTACATCGTATTTTAAGTATTCATGTTTACTACCTGTTGTTTAAGGATTCATGATTAATGTTCATTCATGTTGTTTGTTTGCTTTTATGTCACTCACACCATTTATGGCTGACCCCTTTAGTTTTGGAGGTTAGGGATCATCTCTAGCCTCATGTGTTGCAGGTTGTTGCTTAGAGTTTGGAGGTTTGGATGCTTGAGTTAGTTTCGAGATAAATTAATTTAATGGAGTTTGTGTAAATTTGTAAAAGCAGTGTTGTAATAAGACTGTGTTGTAAATAAAAGAAAATTATGATTTGAGTTGTTTTGTATTCCGCTGTGCTATGAAAAAGTTTGTTGTAATAAGAATTGAAAATTTTAGTGGAGTTGGTTGTGTTTAATGTTACATTGAAGTTGATGCTGGGACTGTGCCACGTATTTTCTACGATATTATATTAGAAATTCGGGGTGCTACAATATATATAAGATGTGTTCGATAAAACAAAACTATATCCATGAAAGCATTCAAAATAGTATTATACATATACTTCAATTATGTCAGCTCAATATTCCTCTTAATGTACATAAACTCAACGTGTGTTTGGTTGTATGTTTTGAACATAATTTTTTTTGTTCTATTCCGCTTTAATTCTCTTGTTCATCATTTTCAACTTCTCAGATAACATACAATTCTGAATAATTAGGGCTTGTCCAAGTTTCTTTTGCCACGAGACATTTCATGTAAAATACGTATGTTATCAATTAAATTTTTTTATAAATTTGTTTCCATAAATAGTTTTACATTCAAGGCTCCAAGTTTGTTTGCATTTAAAATAATTATTTTTTTATTTTATCACTACTGCTCCCACCTGAAACTGTGTATCTAGAATCTCCTCCAAATCTGATAACTCGTCTGAGAAGTCATCATAGTCATCATCATCAAATTCTCCATCAAGATCCAACATATCTTCATCGCCAAATTCAAAGTTCGAACTAACATAAGCAGACTTCTTGTAACACCCCGAATTCCAAATAAGACCGAATTCGAAGTTCCATAGGATCTTTACACTTTACTTCGTATAATTTTACAAGGAATTAAAAACTTTTATACAATAATGTTTATATTTTACACAGCGGAAGCAAATTACAACATAATATATGAATTAAACATCAACTTGAACATTTCTTTAAGCAGCAGTCAATCCTTAGTCTTGTCATTCACTTTATCCAGCATAGAAACTGTCGGCATGTCAGTTGCATACAACTGATGCTAGGATATAATACATCGATTTCTCTTACTTAGAAAGCACACACTTGTCACAAACAAAGCTAAGGGGGACTATCCTATTGATGTCGTGTGTGAATGTGCACTTAGTCTTTAATACAGTTATTTATAATACATGATACTAATGTGCACTTGTTCGAATTCTATGCATCCCATACTACATCGATCTGAGGGCAAGCCCTTAATCGTTTTTCATCCTGTAGAGTTGATTCCCTCGCCATGAGTTAAACTACTACGGTAACTACAGTTAGTATCCTAGGTGTTCTATGAGTTACGAGCCCATGTCCAGACAGTCGGGAGGAAAATCCCACGTCGTGACATGATGCATCATGCAGAGCCTATGGACAATTCAGCCTCCGTCATGGAACGATGGCACCACCCGCGGTCACCAAACACCCCACAAGCGTCGCCATGGTCCCGATAATTCCAGAGATGTATCCACGCCATGACATGACGCATCAAGCAGGCAACCTATGAATACTCTCACACCATAGATCCGATGCCCTCATACTCGTATTTTTCTCTTACTTTCATCACATCTCTACTATGTGTCTACTCCTTAGATGATAGAATCATGAATAAAATCAACACCCTAGAGTTAGCACTTCCTCTATACCGGTCTTAACCATTAATCAATAATAACGACCCAAACTTGGTCTTTCATTTCAATATTTTATCTCAAAGAATTTATTCAATGCCGGTATAAGAACTTAGCTACACTCCAGTCTTTAATCTCATTTCATGTTCATAAAAATTGAGTATTCATACTCACAAATTTTTCTCATAATTCATCATGATCTTTCATTCCATTTTCATGTACAAAATTCATGTATAACAATTTCATTTTTCAAACTTACCACATTCATAATTTAACTTCACATAATTCCTTTACTTTCATAATGTCAATCCTCCACTTATTTAGCCAAAAATCACATTTATCATACTTAAATTTTTCAAGACACGGTCTCATTTAAAATCTGTACTCAAAATTTCTTTTAAAAGAAAAATATTTATTTTCTTTATTTAATCAATATTTCATTCTAATTTGTATCAAGTTATTTTCTCAAAATAGCCTCTAATTATCATTATAATAAGTCAAAAACTATAGAAATAATTTTCATGAAGTCTAGGCATTTTTAGAATAATTGTAATATTTTTCTTCTCAATTTTTAAAACACTTAAAAACTGTTTAAAATAATAAAAATAGGGGAAAAAAAATCAATTTTTCCGAAAAAATGGCCAAGGCCAAATTCGAACCGACGCACAGAGCCCCCGCCATGCTACAGTAACGTTTTTAAAATGCACTCGAAGACCAGTAAGTCCAAAGATGACTACTGTGTAATAGAGAACTCAGATTATACTTAATCTTTGGGTTTCGGTATTGAGTTAAAATCAATTTTCAAAAAAATAAAGTCTCTGAAAGACTCGAATCCAAGACTAGGAGCTCCGCTCTGCTACAGTAACATTTTTAAAACGCACCCACTGACCAGTAGGTCTGAGTGACTAACCCGATGTGAATTGAGTTGAGTTGTTTATAATTCAACTCGCTGTTTATTAATAATTTTCCACAATTCAAAATCTCTTTAAATAATCTTCTCCTCTATTTTTGTATTATAAAAATTTCTAGATTACCAGTCTTAGAAATTTGCAACATAACAGTATTTTAAAATCATTATTTTGTCATAAAAACATGAATTTTTCTTTCTGCTTTATATTCTCTGTGTACATTTTCGACATTGAAATGCAATTATGATTTCTACATAATTTGGCACCAGAATTTTCACAGAAGACTATTTTCTTACTTTCTTTTATTCTACAAATATTTCTAGAATGTAATTTCCTTGTCCACACTAGTGTTAAATTAATTAAGATAATTCATACCAATGGTTCAATTAATCAACTAGTCATTTCACAAGTAAATTTCCTTAATCTAGCATGGTTCAAAAACACATATTTCATAGCAACATGATAATTTCCAATGTAATAATCACAATTTTTATCAATTATAAATCAATTCATCAAGCATTCACTTCATTTCTAATTAGTCTCTTTTTAACCAAACACATGGCCAATTTAACTAGTTTTTCTTAGCAATTTCATCAATTTAATCCCTAGGATGATATCTACATTAGAAGTAGAGAAATCACCCACCTTAATTGAAGAAAACAAGAAAAACTCCTAGGGAAACTCCTTGAACACACGAATCTCTCCTAGATGTAAGCCTTCTCCTCCTTGCTTGTGCACACCAAAGCTCTCCTCCTCCTTGTACTAGGTGAACCCGAGCTCCTCTCCTTGCTTGAAGCTAGGCCCGCCTCCAATAGTGAAAGGAACACACAAGAATGCACAACTCAATCTTTTTCCTCACACAAATTTCTTACAACTCTATCTTTTCTTCTCACTTTCTTTACAAATTCTAATGGTGCAAGAGAAATGAATGGCTAGGGGGGCTATTTATACACTTCTTAGGGCCAAATGAAGGGCTAAGATTAGTTTGATAAAAGTAGATTAGGGACTAGGATGTACTAGGGAGTTAGAACAACTACCCATGAACACATAACCACTCACCACTCACTCCATCTCTCTCCCCACTTCATGCAGCAATCCGGCCACCTCCCAAGCTCACTCACAACACGTGCTAGTGCAATGCACGTGTCACACAATGCACATTTAGTTACTAAATGTTCATGTTTTTAATTAATTTGTTACAAAAACATGTCTACCCTACAAGTTGTCTCATTTTAAATGAGAATAAACTAGTGGGCTCAAATTAGTGGACTAAAATTCCATAGGCTTATTAATTAAAATAATTAAATTAATTATTGTGGGCTAGAATTAAACAATTAGGCCTAGAGTTTAAAATTGGCTTTTAGGCTTTAAAAAGAGAAGAAATGAAATACTTGTTCATGATATAAAAATAAATAAATTTTAAGGGAAAATGTACAAAAATTTGGGCGTGCAAAACAAGTGAAATCAAACAAACTTATACTTAATTATAGTTGAAAATTCAGGATGTTACACTTCTTCCCTGGCACACTGACTGCAACAGCATTGGGCTTGGAATTTGAGGGGCTAAGGGAGGGGAGGGTGGGTGAGGATGGAGATATAGGAGGAGGTGGAATGGTAGCAGGAGCTATGGTAGTGGGATTCTGGATCAGAGTATATGTGGTTGGTGCAAGAAGGCTCGGGTCACAGGTGTTGGTTGGTATATGCTGCCGACTGACGGTGATGGGAGTAGCAGCAGAGAGTGGATGGCACTTTCTAGAGGAGGGAGGCGGCGGTTGGATTCGGCTGATGGTGGTAGAGTAATTTGGTTTTGGAGCCGAATATGGACTAGCAGGGGAGGGGGTGGTAGTCGATAAAGGTGGTTGGAGGGGGATATGGTAGGTGGCACATGCATGTGTATCTCCATGATGGGCTGAGGAGGAGTATGGGCCATTCTGAGCTGTTGTTGACCTGCAACAATATTTTTCAAAATAATTTTAGGCCCATTAGATCTCATTGCATAACCTTATTTCTTCCCCACAGGCCCAAGTTGAGGCCTATGTGACTATAACTGACCTACCTGCCCATTCCCTTTCGACTTTGAATTCATTTTTAAATTCGAATTTGAACCCGATTTTGAAAAGTGGCACGTCTAGAAGCCTTGATGTCGCCACATGTTCCTTTAATAGCTGTCTCGTGGTTGGTTGGAGGGGAAATCTATAAATTCTCCCCTTCTCTTTTTCTGAAAGAAGGCGCCTTTCAACATCTTTATCCCGATCACTTTCTGCAACGTTGGCTCGATTTGGGGATGGTTGGTTTTGACCTGCCCGATCTGAGACCTAATCTGATTGTTGGATCTTCCTGATGTAGTAGATTCGATGATTGGGGACATTTGGCACTGTTGGCCACATTATCACCATCTTGGCGATTGTGGCCTGCCGATGAATCGTTCAACGATCTTGCCAATGCATCCTTGTATGTCCTATCTCTAATCTCTGTCAGTGTGGACAATGGTGGTGTAGCAGTCGCGCTTGTGTTATGTTGTGGTGGGGCAGTGACCAATGGCTCAATGGAAAAGCAGTGGAGATGTGTCTTCCCGAGACCCTGATTTGTTGCGAAATGGGGGATATCAGTGGTATCTTTGCATTGCAACTACACACAATCATCATTGACTCTTGACTTTTGTGCCGTTCGTCTATCAATGGCCACAAATTCCTCGAACTCCCCCATGCTCCTCCAAATCAACTCACGTCTAATAGTGGAGTGAGAGGTGGTGGACACTCACCCAGTGTAGGTCACCCTCCCCCCTCTCCTCCACATAATCCTCCATCCATCAGATGAATTTTAGATCGAAGTGTCCAAAATCTATTGGGCCCGCCATCGATACAACCTCTAATTTTTCGGTAAAAGGGAACTGGATCAGAAATGCTTAATAACTGAGGTGTCTCACAATCCAGTCCAGTTCGCTATAGGCCATGCTTTTTTCCACGCTGCGACGATGAGAATCTTAGATGGCCTACCATGAGCCACCTTCGCCACTGCATACACATCTCCAAGTCTTCTTTCCTCCATTTCAATTTCATTGAGACTGTATGATAGCTTGATTCTCACTGTGTCTTCGACGGTGGCACCCTTTTTGACCACCCTAGTCGCATCCCCTTCAACATTATCAAGATCGCACATATAGAAAGTATGGTCTTACGTCATACAAGTTATGCTCAAGGGGTATTTGGTGCAGTCCGCGCCCGTGTGACCTAGATCACCACAGTTGTAGCATGTAATTGGCTTGCACTTCCCTCTCCATGCTTTTCGTTTCTTTGCCATCTAGGTTGTGCTCGATGCTCTTCCTCGTCTCTGGGTGCCTAGGTAACCACCGTAAGCCTTTCCTCGTTTGAACCTCATCATTAATGTGAAAGCTCTGCCATCCTAAGGTGCTTATACCATGAGGAAGAGGACCGAACGAAACCTTAGTGGCTGGGAAACAGAGATCCTGCGGGGAAGAAAAATTGGATTATCTTCCGATTTAGAAAAAGGGGAAAATGGGGGCAAAGTCAACCTAACCACTTACCTTTTCGTAAGCCGCGCACTTTAGGCCAGACCTTGCTATAACCAACCTCACAATCCCACTCAATCTTTTACACCGATGTTTCGTACTCTTTCGACCAGGTCATATTCACTTTTTACCTTCTTCACTTTCCGGATGACTTAAGTTACAACAAAATAGAAATATGAAATTATTAAGTAGTCTGTTTCCCTTCAAATAATGAATTCCCCTTAAAATGAAAGGAAGACTTTTGGACTCGTAAGGGATTTACTTTTCTATATATTGTTTCGTTCCATCTAGTCTTTTCTGATTCTAACAAGCCATCCTGAAGATACATCATTCAAAAGTATAAACACAATCCACCTAAGAGAGGGCAACCATTCGCCTCCTTCTCCTTTCAGTGTTTCTTTGTGTGTTTCCCCTCAACCACAATACATTCACCTTCTTCTGACTTTGACCCCACCATTTGCTTTCCTTTTTCAATGGTTGTAGCAGCGCGGGGGGCGGCAGGGGGGGTGATGGTGTTCTCTTGTACTTATTGGGTTGTTGGCAATATTGGTGGTGGTGGTTTCTTGAGGATGGGGAATGTTCTCGGTGATGCTTGGGACCTCGCGATGGAGAGGGACGAGGGTGGGATCTAGCCTCCACACAACGAACACCACCCTCAGTTTCAACTCTCAAAATTTCCTTGTTCTTGCCCTCTTTGTGCGAACAAGAGGTGCCACCACTGTGAGCCATGTCTCTCATCATCTGGTCTCCATCCTAGAGCTCCGGCAGGTGTTGAAGATGTTACAAGTTTTGGTTATAAAATCGTTTGCAATAAAATCAAGTATGATTGAGAGGCACAAAATCGGAGAAGAATAAGAAGAAGAACCAACAAATAAAAGGAAAGAAAAGAAATAACAAACTTACAAACCAAATAATTTATGTCGAGACTTGTGTACCACACAATCTCTATAAAATAGATTTTGCCTCGTTCGGGTTCTGGAATTTGCGTAGGAGTCTGTCTCCTAGGATGCAACGACAAAAGAGTTGACGTAAGTACCACGTCACGCTCTCAAACCAGACAGCATTTGAAATCTATCACCGAATGACCGAAGAATGGAACTTGACTTGAAGAACAGAACGCGAGGGGGGAGAATAGTTTTCTGGTGTGTTGATTCAGGAAAGAGGGGGCCTCTGTTTATAGGGCCAGAGTGAGAATTGTAATGGCAGACAACGTATTGATTGCATCCACAGTAATGGCAGACAACTTCTTTAATGCACCGACTGTAACGGCAGACAGAAACTTGAATGTACTACTGTAACAGCGGACAAAACCGTTTTAACAGTTTAAAACGTGAATAAATGGCAGATAAAAATTTTTTTGCATTTATTTTAGCAGTTACATATTGGAAAAATAAAAATGTAGAAAAAGGTGGCTCTGCACAGGGGTGGGTTACAGATCGGATGCACACAATGCCGCATGGAATCCGATCTGAGATTTGCAACCCCCCCCCCCCCCCCCCCCCCCGCACACTCCAGAAAGAGCCTCTTGGCTTGCTATCTTACAATGCCAAGAAAGATGTTATTATATATCCTCCTCTAATTCCTTTGATTTTTCCGATGTAGGACTAAAATCCCTCCACTCATTTTTCAGAAATCAACTGCCTCACTTTGGGAGACAATTTCACATTCACCCGATAACCATTTTGAGCAAATAAATATACAATTTTGATTTACTCGCGAAGGAGAACATAAATCCATCAAGATCTCTCACTAATTAATAGAGGATATTACTCAAAAAATTGATCAAAACTGGTTCGTAAATGGTGTATAAATACCCATTTTCTAACATTCCCCACATGAATAAAATTGACACCACAGGCACGACAGACTGACACGATAGACTTGGAGATAGAATTCAGCAGTTGAAACCTACATAGGATAGGTAGGTTTTACCCTTTGTACCTTCCCTTATGAGAATATGTTTACTTTATTAACTAAACAGTAGATGCGATGTCCTTAAACTGTTCTGTCATTTGTGTAAACGAGACATATCTCACACAGGAATCTTCCTAATGCATTTCAGTTCTCACTGTTATGTTCGTTTTGGCCATGAACATACTCTGGGTTCTACAAGAGTTTAACAGAAATATTGTCCTCCATTTTTTCCTTGGAAGCGATCCTTCTTCCCTCTCACATACGTGATATATTAGTTAAGAGTAACCCGCATTCCTCTACTCGAATTTTCGAGGCATAAGAATCATTAAAAGCCTAACTTAACCTCTCACCTTAAGGACATCACTGTTTCGTCATGGGAATGGACATGGAAAAATCCCCACAGTGATCCAGCATGGTCTTTACAATTTAGTTGTCCCTTTGAACCTAAATCTTGGGTGTCCATTGTATTGAATTTTTCTTTCATGGGCTTTAGCATCATTACCCTCGATGACTTATCAACTAACTCTTTGTTTAACACGTTGGTTAGTGGATCCACAATGTTATTATTTGACTTTACATAGTTCATAGAGATAACCCCAGTAGAGAGAAGTTGTCTAATATATTATGTCTTCGATGAATATGTCTAGATTTACCATTATACATATTGCTCTGTGTTCTACAAATTACAGATTGACTATCTCAATGTATGTAGATTGGGGGAGCGGGCCTTGTCCACCTTGAAATATCTTCAAGAAAGTGGTGTAACCATTCAGCCTCTTCCCCACATTTGTCTAGAGCGATAAATTCAGATGCCATCGTGGATTCCATCATACATTAGACTGCCTATGATTCTAGAGTATTCTACTTGAGAAATACTCTCGCCTTTATTCTTGTATAAATGTAAAGTTAGATCTAAAGGAGTTTTGGCAATTCCAGAATTATCTTGATCAAATTTTCCAGGAATAATGTCAATATAATGTAACTGACTTAAAACAAGCTCGTCTGATGTTCTTGTAATTTTAATTCCCAATATAGCATCAGCTAGTCTCATATCGTTCATGTCAAACCTTGAGTTCAACATGTTTTTAGTAGATTTAATCATCTTATCATTACTTTTAACAATAAGCATGTCATCTAAATACAAGCATATTATGACATATCCACTTTCAGTGTCTTTGACAAATATGCATTTATCATATTCATTAATCTTGAAACTATTTGTCATCATGACATTATCAAATTTCTCATGTTATTACTTCGGTGCTTCTTTTAAGCCATATAATGACTCCACTAATTTACTAAGTTTCTTTTCTTGTCCTGGAGCTGAAAAACCCTCAGGTTGCTCCATGTAAATTTCTTCTTCTAAATCTTCATTAAGAAAAGTCGTTTTCACTTTCATTTGATGTACTTCAAGATTGCGCAAGACTTCTATTGCAAGTACCATCCTAATAGAATTTATTCTCATCACAGAAGAGTATGTATCAAAGTAGTCTAGACCTTCCTTTTGTCTATAACCTTTGATTACAAGCTTTGCCTTGTATTTATCACTTGATCCATCAGGTTTCATTTTTCTCTTGAAAATCCACTTGTAAATGTTTACTACCTGGTGGAAGATCCACTAGTTCCCAAGTATGATTTTGCAAAATTGAATCAATTTCACTCTTAATGGCTTCTTTCTACAGAGGACCATCACTAGAGCTCACTGCTTCTTTGAAAGTTAGGGGTTCACCTTCAAGCATAAAAGGCAAAAAATCTTGACCAAAAGATTTTTCCGTTCTTGTTCTTTTACTACGTTTAGGTTCCTCTTCAACTTTTTCATCTTGGTTTTCACTATCTTCACTGATAGTCTCATGTGTTCGTTTCGAAGAACTTGGTTCTTCCTTATACTTACATGAAAATACTGTTGGTGTATGCCCTAGAGGCCAGTTGTGTATTAACATTACTAGTTTACATTGTATCATGATATTTATTTCATATACGAGGCATTTCATTTACTGTGTTGTTTATTGTGATTAAATGAACATAATAAAGTCCTTAGAATAGTAAGTTCAATACCATGGGATATCAAGTGCATGACTTGATTGTGAGACCCTGTTGGTTATAATCAGAAAACTATTCTTAAATATCCCTAGTCAAGTATTATTGTGAATTACGACAACAATAATACATAGAAACTAGAATGTGCATAGACTGATGACCATATCTCACGGGTCATGGATATAAGATATCAAGTCGTCACATTGGTACATATTAGAGTAATAATATACTGGACAAACTCACCATGAGAACGCTGCATGGATCCTTATGTGAGTGTCATAAGCAGTTCTCACAGTGACCATGGTGTATGTAGTCTATAGTATAGTACAACTGCCCACCACAGGCTGCCTCTCAAAAGGTGGTTAACCGGATTGGTGACTCTTGATCATAGGCTATTATATTTATAGTTAATTATTTTTTGTTCAATTCCCGATGTGGGACAAATTATAACTTACCTTTCTCTTTCTCTCTCTGAGTGTAACAGCCGAAAAACCCCCCATACCATGCCACGTCACCCACGTGGGTGATGTCAGCACTTGAACCAAACCAAAGCAGCAAGGCTTATGCTGTTTCAATTCACGTGGGCCCCCACCTACTATCTCTTGTTATTTAATTACATAATTTCTATGAAGCATTATGTTATACCAAACAGCCAACTATATATATCTATATAATAAAATACAAAGAAAGCTATCAAGTGGCTCTCCTTCAATTCTCCCAAAATCAAAGGCTCGGATCTAAACTCACAAAACACATTTTCCTCCCAAAATTTCAAACCCCAAACTCAAATTCAAGTCCCCCTCTAAAAAAAAACTCATTTATTTATTTAATTATTTCTCTCTCTCTCTCTCTCTCTCTCTCTCTCATTCTCTTTTTATTTACTCAGAAATTTAGATTTTCAGATTTTAGGTTTGTAAATTTTTCAGATTTCAGGTTTGTAAATTTTCAGATTTTTAATGTTTTTTTTATTATTCATGTTACATTGAAAATAATAAATATATCTTTAATAGTTAAATTTCATCATTTTCCACCAACAAAGTTCGAAGACGTGTCGTAGGCACGTGCCCATGGGAAAATCTAGTACCCCCCAAAAGTTTTCCCCTAAAACTCAAATTCAAATCCCCACCCAAAATAACTCCTATATTTATTTAATTTTTTTTCTCTCTCTCTCCCTCCCTCTTCTATTAAAAGATTTTTAAAATAAAATTTTAAAAAAAATTTAAAAAATAAAAAATTTAAAATCTAAAAATAATAAAAATTTAAAAAAACTTTAAAAATAATTCAAAAAAAATCATATAATATGTTTTTTGATTTATGTTTGCTTCTTCAATTAATTTGCTGGACCTCCAAAACTATTTTATATGATCAAACAAGGTGCATCGCTCCGATGACGTGCCGTAGGCACGTGTCAACGGGCAAACCTAGTATGTATGTATATATATATATATATATATATATAACTCTTTAAAAATTACAGGGTGTTACACACCCCCTCTTCAGAAATCAACGTCCTCGGTAAGGACGGGACATGCACAATCTAGTGCAGGATCTATATAGTCGGGCTCACCACAGTCCCGGAATCCATCGCCCGACTATATAGACATGCCCCACACTCAATGTCGAAAATCGGCTCTGATACCATTTGTAACGCCCCTGCCCCCAGCTCAGACAATTTATACAATTTAGAAGACAAATTATTTATAGTATGGTACTACTGCCCACCACAGGCTGTCTCTCAAAAGGTGGTTAACCAGATTGGTGACTCTTGATCATAGGCTATTATATTTATAGTTAATTATTTTTTGTTCAATTCCCGATGTAGGACAAATTATAACTTACCTTTCTCTTTCTCCCTCTGAGTGTAACAGCCGAAAAACCCCTCATGCCATGCCACGTCACCCACGTGGGTGACGTCAGCACTTGAACCAAACCAAAGCAGCAAGGCTTATGTTGTTTCAATTCACGTGGGCCCATACCTACTATCTCTTGTTATTTAATTACATAATTGCCATGAAGCATTATGTTATACCAAACAACCAACTCTCTATATATATATTATATATATACTAGATTTGCCCGTGGTCCCATGCCTACAGGCACGTCTTCAGAATGATACAGCATATGAAAAGTCTTGTAAACAGCAAATCAACAATTATGTAGCTGAAGTTTGAATAATATGACAATAATTAGGACAAATTATAACTTACCTTTCTCTTTCTCCCTCTGAGTGTAACAGCCGAAAAACCCTCATACCATGCCACGTCACCCACGTAGGTGACGTCAGCACTTGAACCAAACCAAAGCGGCAAGGCTTATGTTGTTTCAATTCACGTGGGCCCATACCTACTATCTCTTGTTATTTTATTACATAATTGCCATGAAGCATTATGTTATACCAAACAACCAACTCTCTCTATATATATATTATATATATACTAGATTTGCCCGTGGTCACGTGCCTACGGCACGTCTTCAGAATGATACAGCATATAAAAAGTCTTGTAAACAGTAAATCAACAATTATGTAGCTAGAGTTTGAATAATATGACAATAATTAGTTGTAAATAAAAGTCAATGTTTCCATTAGTATATGGTAAAAAATAATTATAAATTGGGATATAAAAGTCCGTGTTTCTATATATATAGAGAGAGAGAGAGTGTGAGTGAATTAAATAAATAAATGAGTTGTTTTGGGGGGATTTGAATTTGAGTTTTGGGAGGAAACTTTTGGGGAGGAAATGTGTTTTGTGAGGTTGGATCTGGGCCTTTGATTTTTGGGGGATTGAAGGAGAGCCACTTGATAGCTTTCTTTGTGTTTTATTATATAGATATACACATTATATATATTATTACTCTTTGAAAATTTCGGGGTGTTACACACACGCTCTATGCCTTGTGGTCAATTAAGATATCTGGACAAAGGGACTAAACTACTTGGTAATATTGGTCACAGATAGGTTATGGCTAATCACTGACATTCCCGTTACTTGAGCAGCAGTAATGTATTGGTAGATACCGCTTACTGTTTATAATACTAGAATATGATTTTAGTATTACTGTCAACGTAACGAGAAACTACAGGGTCACACACTTAGAATGGATTGAAATTGAGATCTAAATTCATAAGATAAATTTAATTGGGGATTCAAGTTAGACTTGGAATCCTGACATTGGTTGGACATTTAATTAGATTAAATGGGCTGACTAAAGTTCAAAGGCCCACACACGAATATGAACCAGGTCAGATTTTGAGTCCAACAGCCTCATTACTCTCTTACGGTTGATTTTCTGTTGCTATATTATGATATGTATATGTAGAAAAGTGTTACATAAAAAAATCCTAGCCGTCACAGAAATTGTGAGAGAGAGATATCGTGAGAAACATCCCCTTCCCGCAGCTAGCACCTGCGGCGTGAGGGAAAGCTTGATTTGATCTGTTCGTGTGGATACCATAGAGGCACAACAATATTGCAGTGTTGTGATCGACATTCATTGGAGATAGCAGATACATCTTCAAGGTATAACTCCTAAACACAATTTATGGTTTTTCACATGGATCCATGGCTAGGTTTTCGATATTTCTTTGTAATTTTTCCACTGTGTATTTGATCTGAGACAACCATCGAAACCTAACAAATACATCTTCAAAGAATGATACATTTCTAGACTCTATTATCGTGTTCTTTATATATCAAGGATAACAGATTTGTATACCAAGAACCGATAAGCACTACAATTATGTGCATAGACATTGAAAATGCAAATCAACCATTTTTTGTCCTATTTTCACTTTCTTAGGTGGAGGTACTACCACCTTGGCAAGACATACCCACATTTGCAAATAATTGTAGGATGTAGGATGGCTTTCTTCCTTTCCATAGTTCATATAGAGTTTTCCCTTCTTTATTTTTTGGTACCTTATTCAAAAGGTAATTAGCTGAAAGGATAGCTTCTCCCTACAAGTTTGGTGGCAAACCACAATTTATTAACATTGCATTCATCATTTCCTTCAATGTACGATTCTTTTGCTCAGCAACACCGTTAGACTAAGGAGAATAAGGTGTTGTAGTTTCAGGTATAATCTCATGTTTAGCAAAAGCATCAGCAAATGGCGATTCATACTTTTCATCTCAGTCACTTCTTAGCGCCTTAATTTTCTTGTTGAGTTGGTTCTCAACTTTATTTTTATAGAGAATAAATTTCTCTATCGATTCGTCCTTACTTTTAATCAAATACACATAACAATATTTTGTGCTATCATCAACAAAGGTAATAAAATATTTATTAACACCTCTTGTTTGTATTATTTTTAAATCACAAATATCAGTGTGAATTAAATCAGGGGGTTCAGTGTTTCTTTCATCACTTTTAAACGATGGTCTTATTAGTTTTGCCTCAATACAAGTTTTACACTTATATTTAATTTGGAATGTTGGTGTGTGATTCAAGTTAATTAGTCTGTGCAAAATATCGTAATTAACATGTCCTAGTCTACCATGCCATAAATTAGAAAACTCAAGCATATACGTACAAGAGCTAGTTTTATTGATATTCTTGACCATGGTCATTACATTGAGTTTGAACATTCCACCACTCATATATCATCTACCAACATACATTCCACTCTTTGACAAAACAAATTTATTAGAATCAAACACTAAGTGAAATCCGAGATTATTGAGCAGAGAACCAGATCCATGTTCTTATGGATTTCAGGCATATATGCAACATTGTTCAGAGCCAGTTCCTTCCCATAAGTCATCTTCAAGATCACCTTGCCTTGGTCCTTAATTTCTGAAGTGACCGAGTTCCCCATAAACATCTTCTCCTCATTCTCTAATAGTTCAAAATTGGAGAACATACTTCAATTGGAGCACATGTATCGAGTAGCTTCAGTGTCAACCCACCATTCCTTGGGGTTTGAACCCATCAAGTTCACCTCCGAGACCACAGCTGAGAGGCTGATATCAGAAAAGTCTTGAGAAATGCCTTCAACTATATTTGCTTCTCTTTTCCTGTTCTTCTTGGGTAGTCTGCAATCAATAGACTTGTGACCTACCTTGTCACAGTTGAAGCATTTATGTTGAAACTTTGGCTTCTTGGAGATTCCTCCCTTAGGCCCCAACTTGGACCCCTTTTTGTTGTGCTTTTTGGAACAATGACTATGTTCCACCACGTTTGCCTTGGTCGTATGATTGATGGCTTCAACTTTTTCAGATCCTCTATTGTCTTCTTCAATACAAAGTCAGACAATGAGATCATCAATGCAATTTTCTTTCGCTTATGCTTCAGGTAGTTTTTGAAGTCTTTCCAACCTGTTGGCAATTTTTCAATAATACGAGCAACTTGAAAAGTTTCACTTAAGTTCATACCTTCAGCATGTATCTCATGCAAGATCAGTTGAATTTCTTGAACTTGACTGATTACTATTTTAGAATCTACCATTTTATATTCTAGGAAGCGGCCCACAATGAATTTGTTGGCGTCGGCATCCTCAGTTTTATATTTATGATCTAGAAATTCCCAAAATTCTTTAGCAGTTCTTTTGTCAATGTAAATATTGTACAAGGAATCAGCTAATCCGTTCATTATGTAGTTCCTACATAGGTAATCAGAACTTTTCCAAGCATCCACAGTGGCAATGACTTGGTTGTCTTGCTCATCTTCCTTAGGATTTGGAGCTTCTTAGTTCAGGAATCTTGCGATGTTCAAGGTGGTCAAGTAGAACATCATTTTCTGTTGCTATCTCTTGAAATATTGCTCATTGAGCTTCTGATGTTTCTCCTCGTGGAAAACTGAGATAGGTACAATGGTTGGCATTGGTACTCGTGTCACAGCAACAGTCGACACTTGTACCACATCAGCAACCGACAGTTGAACCGTTTCAGCCACAACAACATTCTCCGATGTATGTCATTTTTAATTTGAAAATACACAACACAAGTGTAAATTTTTCCAGAATGAAAAGAAAAATAAAAAGGAAGTGCCTCAAAATCAGAAAGGAAGAAAATCAAATATGTTTTAAGTTTGTTACAAATTTTGGTTACAAAATCGTTTGCAATAAAATCAAGTATGATTGAGAGACACAAAATTGAAGAAGAAGAAGAAGAAGAAGAAGAAGAACCAACAAATAAAAGGAAAGAAATAACAAAAATACAAATCAAATAATTTGCCTCGAGGCTTGTGTACCACACAATCTCCTTAAAACATATTTCACCTCGTCCGGGTATTGAAATTTACGTAGGCATTTGTCTTGATTCAGGGAAGAGGGAGCCTCTATTTATAAGGCCAGGGTGAGAATCGTGATGGATGGGCAAATGTACTTCAAATGATTTGATTTTACATATTTAAACTAATTTAGATGTGTAGATCAATGTGGACGGTTCGGATCATCAATACGAAGGCAGGAAGGCCGAGTGTACACGAGTACACACGGAGGCCTAGTACACAACGGAAGGGGAGACAAAACCGTTTCTACAGTTTAAAACGTGAATAAATGGCAGACAAAACCGTTTCTGCATCAAAAAATAAAATTGTAGCAAAAGGTGGCTCAGCACGGGGTGGGTTCAAGTCGGTCCGGCATGCGTGTCTGCAGGATGTGCGGGTCCCATACAAGCCGCATGTAATCCAGTCTGAGATTTGTAACCCCCCCCCCCCCCCCCCACGAGAGAGAGAGAGCCTCTTGGCTTGCTATCTTACAAGACGTTATTATATATCATCTTCTAATTTCTTTAATTTTTCTAATGTGTGATTAAAATTCCTTAACTCATTTTTCAGAAATTAACTGTCTCACTTTGGGAGACATTTTCTCATTGATCTGATAACGATTTTGAGCAAATAAATATACGATTTTGATATACTCACGAAGAAAAATACAAATTTATCAAGATCTCTCAATAATTCATAGAGGATCTTACCCCAAAAATTGTGGTCTGTAAATGGTGTATAAAATACCCATTTTCTAACAAAAGTGCTCTTGAGAGACGGGGTGACAGCCCCCAATAATCATCTCATGCACCTTCATCACCTACTCCACGACCTCCTCCTTCCAGTGAGAATCTTCCATGATGTGAGCTCTTCTTGACATTTTGCGAATGGTATAGTTATAATGGTTGTCTAACACAAAATGAGGTTTTGAAGTATCATCTAAGCCAATCATGGCCACTTGCAGTATTCATTATCACTTTTCATACTTACTTTAAGAAGATAACAAAGATAACTGATATGGATCAGATGACGTGGCCCCTCCTAGGCCACAGGATCCCCTCAAAAACCGCTCGCCCCCAATCATCAGGTCAGCCAGGTCAGCCTTAAGCCCCATGGGCTTCTGCCACGTCAGGCCCACGGGCAAACGGGTCCAGACCCAACCCAAACGGGTCCAGACCCGTTTGCACTGCCTATAAATACCAGGCCCTCTCCCACCTCCAAAGGTAATCAATCTTTCTCCTCCAAAAGCTTTAGCTACTGTTGCTCTTCAGTAACTAACTAGACCATCGGATGACCTGCCACCGGGATCAACCCCGGGTGTTCCTAGGCCGAGTGCAGGTACACGAGACAGAGCCGAGCCTCCCAGATCTGAGCCAAGTTGCTAGGATCTGAGCCGAGCATCCGACCTCTACCTCACTCCCACCTGCTCCCGATCCGCTCCCTCAACCAAGGGTCGGGCACATAGCCGGTACCGAGACTTCTGCTAAATAACAAATTAAGAGAACTCACAACTATTGCAGCCACACCCCAAAAACAAACCGCATCAGGTTGGCACCGTCTGTGGGAAGAGGAGTACTGACCCCAGTCTGATCCTGGACATTGGCATCATCCCCTCAATCCGAGCTCCAAAATGGCACCCAAGGCCAGAAGAGCCGTCACCTCTGCACGTCGCCCAGAAGCTCCTCCCCACTATGTCCCTGCCGACACTCATGGATCCAACCATTCGAGGATCAATGGCGGACCCGGGCGGGACGCTTCTCGCTCGGTGGCGACCGACCTCTGTCGGCAGATCCAGAACCAACAAGCCAGCCGAATGAGGGGAGGGACCACTTACAACTCAGTCCCGAACCATCCAGGCACCCATCCCGAGGGGTGGAGCCGAAGCTCAGTCATGTCGACCGAAGGCCACCACCTCAGCGCAACCCGGCCAGACAAGCTCCAGTCACCCCCCATGAGTTCCAAGACTTCCAGAACGACATCCTACAGGCCATCTTAGGGATCCCCGTGAATGAGACACTCCACCGGTTTCACACTCTATCGAATGCCGAAGCCAGCAAGTCTCGCAGCCTAACCCGCCCGCCAGAGCAAGACGAGGATGTCCTAAGACGCCTACAGGAAATGGAGAACCGCCTCGACCACTTTGGCGAGGGCGGCCCCTGCTCATAAGCCGACCCGACCTCCTTTCTCCCCTGCAATCTTACAAGCGGAAATACCCCGAAAATTTCCTTCCTTCCCAATTGGAGACTTCTGACAGCGAGGGTGATCCTGCTGATCACATGGAGGGTTTCAAGACCCTCATGATGATTCACAGCACATCGGATCCCCTCCTATGTCGTGCCTTCCCCGCCACCCTCTGGGATCCGGCTCGGGAATGGTTCTCTAAGCTCGTACCCTGCTTAATCTACTCATTCGACCAGCTGGAGGGCAACTTCCTCAACCACTTCGTGATCAGCAGGAAGGCCGAGAAGACGAGCGCATCCCTGCTGGGCCTCCGGTAGAAGGAGGGGGAGCCACTCCAACAGTTCACCCGGAGATTCACCACAGAGGCAAGGTCTGTCTCCTCCCTTGACGCTGGGGTCACCTTGGCAGCCTTCCGGCACAATGGCACGGCCAGCTGAAGGCATCCTTGGCCAAGAAGCCTCCCCTCGACTTCCCTGACCTGCTCAATTGGGTCGAGAAGTACATCCGAGTCGAAGAGGCCCTGAATCCTGAGGATGTTAAAGAGGTTCTAGGGAAGGGAAAGCGCAAGGCTGACGAGGTCGAGCTAATCAAGAAGGTTCTGAGGGATGGGATCGGCATGAAGAAGGCCCCTCTGATCCCGCGTTTCGAGAGGTACATGCCCCTGACACAAAACGTGTCGGCCATCCTACTTGTGATCGAGGACAGGGACCTCATCCAGATACCCCCTCGACCAACTAGCAACAAGAAAAGGGAACAGCGGTTCTACTACTGCTTCCACCGGGACAACAGGCACGATACTGACTACTGTCGGGCCCTGAAGGACGAAATCGTGGCCCTCATCCAACGAGGGTATCTCCGAGAGTTCACACAGGAAGATTCCCGGGACAGGAGGGATACGAGGAATCGGAGGCCTTCTCCTCGCACCCCCAAATAGCGTCTCGAACGGGACCCAGAGCCCGAAGAGACCGGAGGTCAAGCCATTCTACACTGTGTCCATGGGGGGCCCATGGGAGGAGATTCCAGTACTTCCCGCAAGGCATTTGTTCGGGAGGTAAATGCCGTCCGAGGCCTTCCTTCCTCCCAGATTCAGCAACTTCCTATCTTCTTCTCGGGGAAAGATCTGGAGGGGGTCCGGCTCCCGCACTGCGATGCACTCATCGTCAGCCTCGTCATGGCGAACTACGAGGTCCGTCGAATCCTCGTAGAAAACGGGATCTTGGTGAACATCCTCTTCCTCGAAGCATTTGAGAACCTCAAGCTCCCCCGAGATAAGCTGAAGCCAGCTGGGTACACTCTGGACGGGTTCTCCGGTGTCCCGGTGCCGATAGAAGGGATCGTGACCTTGGATGTCACTGCTGGTACAACCCCCCACCAAAGGACCGAATCGATGGACTTTATGGTTGTGAATGTCAAAGCATCCTACAACGCCATCCTCGGCCGACCGGGGCTCTACTCTCTCCAGGCCGTTCCCCCGGCCTACCATTTGAAGTTGAAGTTCCCAACCGAGTCAGGTGTCGGGGTCGTCCGGGGGAACCAAGAGGCAGCACGAGCATGCTACATGACGGTTGTCAGGGGCGGTGTGTTTCCCCTGGATGCCATCGAATTGCAACCCCCAAGGAGCCAACCAGAACCCGAGCCGGTGGATGAACTAGAAGAAGTCTCGTTCAAGACAGAGGACAATTCAAAATGGTTCCGTGTGAGCCGCTCCCTCGCACCCGACCTAAAATCCGACCTGATCGACTGCATTTGCTGCAATGTCGACCTCTTTGCTTGGAAGCCATCTGACATGCCCAGGATCTTCGAAGACCTGATCATGCACAGGCTGAGCATGCTCCCTGGCTTGAAGCCGATCGTCCAGAAGTGATGTAAGTCTGCCCCGGAGAGGCAGCAAGCTGTGAAAGTGGATGTGGACAAGCTCTTGTCCGCCCAGTTCATCCAAAAGGTCAGCGACCTCGAGTGGCTGGCGAACGTTGTAATGGTAAGGAAGGCAAGCGGGAGCTGGAGGATTTGCATCGACTTCACGGATCTCAACATGGCGTGCCCCAAAGATCCATTCCCCTCCCACGCATCGATGCTCTGATCGACGCAACGTCGGGTCACTAGCTCCTGTCCTTCATGGATGCCTTCTCTGGATACAACCAGATCCGAATGTTCCCTCCGGACATAGCCAAGACGTCCTTCGTCACCGACCAAGGTCTCTACTGCTACCGGGTTATGCCCTTCGGGTTGAAGAATGCCGGTGCTACATATCAGAGACTCGTTAACTGAGTCTTCAAAGACCAGATCGATCGAAACATGGAGGTGTACGTCGACGACATGCTCGTCAAAAGCCGATGGGGGCAGGACCACGTCGCCGACCTGGAAGAAGCCTTTGGTGTCCTTTGGACCAACAACATGAGGCTCAATCCGGCTAAGTGTGCATTCGGCGTCTCCCAGGGAAAATTTCTCGGGTTCGTCGTCAGCCAGCGCGGCATCGAGGCGAACCCCAAAAAGATCCAGGCCATAATCAACATGGCCCCTCCGAGGAACATCAAGGAGGTCCAGCGGCTCACGGAGAGACTAGCGGCCATCGGCCGTTTTCTCTCCAAATCTGGGGAGAAGTCCCTCCCGTTCTTCAAATCTCTAAGCGGGACCGGAGGCTTCGAGTGGGGCACTCAGCAGAAGGAGGCGTTCGCCCAATTGAAAGAGTACCTCGCCAATCCTCCGCTCCTTAGCAAACCCAAGCCGGGCGAGCCTCTCTGGCTTTATCTTTTGGCCTCAGAAAGCATCCTCAGCGCTGTTCTCGTGCGGGAGGAAGATGGAATCCAAAAGCCTTTATACTATGTGAGTAAGGTTCTGCTCTCGGCCGAGACCAGATATGCGAAAAGGGAGAATGTGTCATACGCCCTGATCATGGCCTTGCGGAAGATCCGCCCTTACTTCCAGGCGTACTCAATACAGGTCCTCACGGACCAGCCTCTGAAGGCCATACTTCACAAGCCCAAGAGCTCTGGCCGACTAGTCAAGTGGTCGATCGTGCTCAGTCAATACGACATTGGCTATCAGCCAAGAACGGCAATCAAGGGACAGGCCCTCACCGAATTCATCACGAAATGCACCATCTCCGAGCAACCCGATAGCAGGGAGACCGACCAGACGTGGGAAGTTTACCGTGATGGCTCCTCCTGCGAAGCGGGGAGTGGCACAGGAATCATCTTGCGATGGCTCGACAACTTCATTCTTCAATATTCTCTCTGCCTCAACTTTCTCGCCTATAACAACGAGGTGGAATATGAGGCTATGGTCGCGGGTCTCACCCTAGCACACCAGGAAGGCGCCTGACAGATCAGGGCCTTCAGTGACTCTCAGCTCGTGGTCAATCAGATCACCGGAGAGTATGAAGCTCGCGACGATCGGATGACCCGGTACTTGGCCGTGGTCCAGCGGCTCCTGACATCCTTCGACGACTCCATAGTGCTAAGGATCCCAAGAGAGCAGAACGCCTAGGCCGATGCCCTATCAAAGCTGGCCTCCTCGTCCTTTGAAGGACTCGACCGCACCGTTCTGATCAAGGTACTCCTGAAGCCAAGTATTGACCTTCCCCAGACCCTCTGTATTGACGACGGGGGTCAGCCTGATGATTGGACCACTCCCATCTGGAAGTTTCTAATCAAGGGAGAGGTTGCAGAAGACCGAGCCGAGGCAAGGCGGATTAGGGTCCGCTCGGAAAGGTTTGCCATGATCGGCGATAGCCTCTTCAAATGCTTGTACACCACGATGGATGGAAGGCCCTATCACCTCGTGCCTTGTTTTGTAAAGTTAATATAATGTACATCTCGCCCTTGTTTTGGACTCGGCCCTCAGATGGTACTGCGAGCCACAAATTCCTTCTCTTATCTAATTAACGGCAAATAATCTTCCGTATCGTACCTAAAGTACTGTTTCCAATGATTAAGAAGTTTTCGGAAAAAAAAATTTTAAAAAAAAAATTTAAAAGGAAGTCAACGGACGGTGAATAATATACCGTGTAATATAATTAACGGCAAATAATCATCCGTTGGGTTTTTTTTTTTTAAAAAAAAAAAAAAAAATTAAAGGAAGTCAACACACGGTAGTTAAACTACCGTGTATTATAATTGAAGGTGCATAATCATCCGTTGGTGGGTTTTTTAAAAAAAAATAAAATAAAATAAAATTAAAGGAAGTCAACACACGGTAGTTAAACTACCGTGTATTATAATTGAAGGTGCATAATCATCCGTTGGTGGGGTTTTTTTTTAAAAAAAAAAAAAAAAAAAAATTAAAGGAAGTCAACCCACGGTAGATAAACTACCGTGTATTCTAATTGCCGGTGTATTAACATCCGTTCTTGGGTTTTTTTTTAAAAAAAAAAAAAACAAGCTGAAGCTCGACGCTCGGATGGTACCGCGAGCCACCAAAATTTTCTCTTGCAAGATTGAGCTCGACACTCGAGCCACAAAACGGCTTCTTTTGGTATAAAGGCTCAGCATCGACCTCGAGCAGGGTCTTGGCTTTTTCAAGCCATGCTACCTATCGCTCGACGATGACCTTCAGCTACACTCATGCTATCTACCCGAGAACAAGGTATGGGGGCTCGGCATCGACCTCGATCAAGGCCTTGGTTTTTTTAAGCTAAGCAACCTTTACGCTCGGCGATGATCTCCGGCTACACTCATAATGGCTTCTCTTGGTATGGGGGCTCGGCATTGACCTCGAGCAGGGACTCGACTTTTTCAATTCATGCTACCCATGCGCTCGGCGATGACCTTCAGCCACATTCATGCTATCTACCCGAGAACAAGGTATGGGGGCTCGGCATTGACCTTGAGCAAGACCATGTATTTTTCAAGCCATGCAACCTTTTCGCTCAGCGATGATCTCCGGCTACACTCATAATGACTTCTCTTGGTATGCAGGCTCGGCATCGACTACGAGCAAGGTCTCGGCTTCTTCAATCCATGCTACCTATGCGCTCGGCGATGACCTTCAGCTACACTCATGCTATCTACCCGAGAACAAGGTATGGGGGCTCGGCATCGACCTCGAGCAAGGCCTTGGCTTTTTCAAGCCATGCGACCTGTATGCTCGGCGACGATCTCCAGCTACACTTAGAACGACTTCTCTTGGTATGAGGGCTCGGCATCGACCTCGAGCAGGGTCCCGACTTCTTCAAGCCATGATACCTATACACTCGGCGATGACCTTCAGCTACACTCATGCTATCTACCCAAAAATAAGGTATGGGGGCTCGGCATCGACCTCAAGCACGGCCTTGGCTTTTTCAAGCTATGCGACCTTTACACTCGACGATGATCTCCGGCGACACTCATAAAGGCTTCTCTTGGTATGGGAGCTCGGCATCGACCTCGAGCAGGGTCTCGACTTTTTCAAGTCATGCTACCCATGCACTTGGCGATGACCTTCAGCTACACTCATGCTATCTACCCTAGAACAAGGTAGGAGGGCTCGGCATCGATCTTGGGCAAGGCCATGGCTTTTTCAAGCCATACGACATTTACGCTCGGCGATGACCTCTGGCTACACTCATAATGGCTTCTCTTGGTATGGGGGCTCGGTATCGACCTCGAACAGGGTCTCGACTTTTTCAAGTCATGCTATCTATGCGCTCGGCGATGATCTTCGGCTACACTCGTACCATCTACCTGAAAACAGATCTAGGGGCTCGACATCGATCTCGAGCAAGGCCTTGGCTTTTTTCAAAACCATGGACCTTTACGCTCGGTGATGATCTCTAGCTACACACATATTAACTTCTCTTCCAATGGGGGCTCGGCATCGACCTCGAGCAAGGCCTCGGCTTTTTCAAGCCCTACGACCTATGCGCTCGGCAGGTGACCCCCAGCCCCAATCATACTGTATCGAATACAAAAGTTTTCATTTTTTGGTTTAGAGCGCTCGCCTTCGGCCAACGCCCCGAGTCTCGAAACTGTGGATTGACCCACCTCTCACCCGCTAGCAACTTGGGGTTAAAAGACCTTGGGGCCAAAACCCCGAATTGTCAGCCGGGAATTCTATCCCCTGGTCGTCAGTTGACCCACCTCTCACCCACAGACAACTCGAGGTTAACGACCCCTAAAGCAGTAACCCCGAATTGTGCGAAGGTGGCAGGAGAGCCACCGACCCAGGACTCTCGCCCAATAACGCCCTGAGCACCGAACCTTTGGTTGACCCACCTCTCACCCGCAAAAAACTCGAAGTTTACAGCCCTCAGAGCTAAAACCCCGAATTGTTCGAAGGTGGCAAGGGAGCCATTGACCCGAAACCCACGGCCAAAAAATTCTACTTTTGGGGCACCGGCCATCGGCAGGCACTCCGGATCTCACCCCCGAATCGACCCACCTTTCACCCACGAATAGCTCGAGGTTAACGGCCCTCGAAGCCGAAACCCCGAATTGTTCAAGAGCAGCAGATGAGTCAATCTCAATTCCTGATGAAAAATGATAGGGGGTGAGGATTATATAGCCACTAGAGAGGCACATTTATGACATCGGGGAGTCCAAACGGCGGAAGGTGAAGGGTCGCCATTAATTTTTATCTGAAGGCAAAACGTCCCTCATTGAGCTTTGTATACATCCTGATCGATCTCGGATTTCTTGCTGTCACAGGGCCAAACGCGAACCTTGGCTCGGGTACGTACTTATCTGGTGAGCTCGAGGTATCGGGGCAAGTTACCTCCCTATTTCGCCTATGGGGGCGAGGTTTTCTCTTCGGAGATGGGGTCGCTAAAAGTGGTAGAGGCGGAAGACCTTCCTCTGCCTCGACTGTCTCTCCTGTGGCTCCTCCTCCCTCTTCTCCCCGAACGTCGCCTCCCTCGGCTCCCCGAACGGGCTCCTCCTGGTTGTCCTTAGCAAGCCCCTCTCCCTTGGGACCTCCTTCTTCATGCTCTTCCTCAGCAAACCCCTCTCCCTCGGGGTCTCCCTCTTCATACTCCTCCTCCTGAACAAGCCCCTCTCCTCTTCGTGCTTTTCCTCCTCAACGAAACCCTCTCCCACAGAGTCTACCCCCTCGTGCCCTCCCTCCTCCATAGGCTCCTTACCCAGCCTCCGAGATCGTAAAGGTTTTACGTCATACACTATAGCAACCTCGCCCTCCGACAGGACCTCCTCCTTGATTCCATAATCACCTAGAGACCAAGACGACGATGCCGACTGGACCTCCTCAGCACGACCTAAAGTGCTTGCCTCGGAGCCAAACTGAGTGCGCGACATTGAGGTACAAAAATACTAACCTAGTATACTGAGAAACAGGAAGATCGCCGAAGAAACGATTGTCGAAGACTATAAGGGAGTTTCTTGTTATCTAAGAGAGAGAATGCAAAGTGGGGGAATGGGGGGGAGGGGTGAGATTTATTAGAGAGGAAGGGACTCCTCGATTTTCGCAAAGGAATCTAACCATTGGATCTTGATCATCATGATCGAACGGCTACCAAAGTCTAGAACACTTCGATTCTCATGCCTGTGGCGTCATCCTAGGGCGTGAAATTACCTATCTACCCTCGACCCTGTCGACCGAAACAACAAGCTCGGAATGCATGGTCAACTACCAAAGTACTACGCGCCACCAAAGCTTTTCCAACAAGTTTTAGTGGTTCGGCGCTCGGATGGCACCGCGGGCCATAATTTCCTCCTTTTATCAGATTGAGGTTCGGCGCTCGGATGTCACCACGAGCTATAATTTCCTCCTTTTATCAAATTGAGGCTCGGCGCTCGGATGTCACCACGAGCCACAAATTCCACCCTTTATTAGCCTAAGGCTCGGCGCTCGGATGGCACCTGCGAGCCACAAATTCCTTCTTTAGGCTTCAGGCTCGGTGCTCGGATGTCACCATGAGCCACAAATTCCTCCTTTAATTGGCTTGAGACTCGGCGCTCGGATGGCACCGTGAGCCACAAACTCCTCCCTTTATCAGCCTGAGGCTCGGCACTCGGATGGCACCGCGAGCCACAAATTCCTCCTTTAATCAGCTTCAGGCTTGGCGCTCGGATGTCACCACGAGCCCCAAATTTCTCCATTAATCCGCTTCAGGCTCAGCGCTCGGATGTCACCGCGAGCCACAAATTTCTCCTTTTAACAGCTTGAGGCTAGGCGCTCAGATGGCACCGCGAGCCACAATTTTCTCCTTTTTACAGCTTGAGGCTCGGCACTCAGATGGCACCGCAAGCCACAAATCCCTCCTTAATCTGCTTGAGACTCGGCGCTCGGATGGCACTGTGAGCCACAAATTCTCCTTAATCAGCATGGGGGCTCGTCTTCCGACCCTCGATGCTCGACTAAGCGAGCCTTAACTCCTCGGATCTCAACGCCCTCTTGCTTTTCCAACAAGTGAGGAGGCTCGTCTTCCGACCCTTGTCGCTCGGCTAAGCGAGCCTCAACTCCTTGGATCTCGACATCCCCTTGCTTTTCCAACAAGTGAGGGGACTCGTCTACCGACCCTCGACGCTCGGCAAAGCGAGCTCCTACTCTGCAGATCCCGACATCCCCTTACTTTTCCAACAAGTGAGGGGACTCGTCTACCGACCCTCGATGCTCGGCTAAGCGAGCCTCAACTCCTCGGATCTCGATATCCCCTTGCTTTTCCAACAAGTGAGGGGGCTCATCTACCGACCCTCGATGCTCGGCCAAGCGAGCCTCTACTCCTCGGATCTCGACGTCCCATTGCTTTTCTAACAAGTGAAGGGGATCATCTACTGACCCTAGACGCTCAGCTAAGTGAGCCTCAACTCCTCGGATCTCGACATCCCCTTGCTTTTCCAACAAGTGAGGGAGCTCGTCTACCGACCCTCGATGCTCGGCTAAGCGAGCCTCAACTCCTCAGATCTTGACATCCCCTTGTTTTTCCAACAAGTGAGGGGGCTCATCTTCCAGCCCTCGATGCTCGGCTAAGCGAGCCCAACTCCTTAGATCTCGACGTCCTCTTGTTTTTCCAACAAGTAAGGGGGCTCGTCTTCTGACCCTCCACGCTCGACTAAGCAAGCCTCAACTCCTTGGATCTCGAAATCCCCTTGCTTTTCCAACAAGTGAGGGGGCTCGTCTACTGACCCTCGACGCTCGGCAAAGCGAGCTCCTACTCTTTAGATCCTGACATTCTCTTGCTTTTCCAACAAGTGAGGGGGCTCGTCTACCGACCCTCGATGCTTGGCTAAGCGAGCCTTAACTCCTCGGATCTCGACATCCCCTTGCTTTTCCAACAAGTGAGGGGGCTCATCTACCGACCCTCAATGCTCGGCCAAGCGAGCCTCTACTCCTCAGATCTCGATGTCCCCCTGCTTTTCCAATAAGTGAGGGGGATCGTCTACCGACCCTAGACGCTCGGCTAAGCGAGCCTCAATTCCTCGGATCTCGACATCCCTTTGCTTTTCCAAAAAGTGAGGGGGCTCGTCTACCGACCCTCGACGCTCGGCTAAGCGAGCCTCAACTCCTCGGATCTCAACATCCCCTTGCTTTTGCAACAAGTGAGAGGGCTTGTCTACGGACCCTCGATGCTCGGCTAAGCGAGCCTCTACTCCTCGGATCTCGACATTCCCTTGCTTTTCCAACAAGTGAGGGGGCTCGTCTACCGACCCTAGACGCTCGGCTAAGCGAGCCTCAACTCCTCGAATCTCGACATCTCCTTGCTTTTCCAACAAGTGAGGGGCTCGTCTACCGACCCTCGATGCTCGGCAAAGCGAGTTCCTACTCTTGAGCTCCCGATATCCCCTTGCTTTTCCAACAAGTGAGGGGGCTCATCTACCGACCCTCGACGCTCAGCTAAGCGAGCCTCAACTCCTCGGATCTCGACATCCCCTTGCTTTTCCAACAAGTGAGGGAGCTCGTCTACCGACCCTCAACGCTCAGCTAAGCGAGCCTTAACTCCTCAGATCTCAATATCCCCTTGCTTTTTCAACAAGTGAGGGGGCTCGTCTACCGACCCTCGATGCTCGGCAAAGCGAGCTCCTACTCTTCAGCACCCTGAAACCCCTCGTGACTCCAAAAGGGGATCCCCATCATCCTACCCCGCTGACCTCTTCAGGAAGATACGGATTCCGTTCTTCGCCGCACACACCACTCCACTCTTCCCACAGAGGAAAAATACCTCTCCTACATGACTGGATTATCCAGCCCTCTAGGAGTGAGGGGCTCCTGATATGGGTCAGATGACGTGGCCCCTCCTGGGCTATAGGATTCCCTCAAAAACCGCTCACCCCCAATCATCAGGTCAGCCAGGTCAGCCCTAAGCCCTATGGGCTTCTGCCACATCAGGCCCACGGTCAAACGGGTCCAGACCCGTTTGCACTGCCTGTAAATACCTGGCCCTCTCCTACCTCCAAAGGTAATCAATCTTTCTCATCTAAAAGCTCTAGCTATTGTTGCTTTTCAGTAACTAACTAGACCGTCAGAGGGCCTGCCACCGGGATCAACCCCGGTGTTCCTAGGCCAAGTGCAGGTACACGAGACCGAGCCGAGCCTCCAAGATCCGAGCCGAGCTGCTAGGATCCGAGCCGAGCATCCGACTTCTACCTCACTCCCGCCTGCTCCCGAGCCGCTCCCTCAGCCGAGGGTCGGACGTATAGCCGGTACCGAGACTTCCGCTAAATAACAAATTGAGAGAACTCACACCTGTTGCAGCCACACCCCAAAAACAAACCGCATCAATAACAACACGTAGGTACAAACATAAGTCATTAATAATAATAACTAAATGAGTAATAAAATGAGTAATACTACATCCAATATCAATTTCACTACATTTCTCTTCACTATCTTAGATGTCACACTTCAGTAGGTGTGGAAAGAAAAAGTAGGTGGGGGATCTCTCCAATAGAAGTGTGCCACCTAAGCTAGTGAAGAGAATGATAGTAAAATTGGTAGTGGATGAAGCATTACTCGAATAAAATAGGGAGAAAAGTAGTGTAGATGAATTAAATACCCTCTAGATTAATGAAAGTAGCATGTGATCGATCATGCAAGATTATTTGTGCATATAAATATAAATATAAATATAAATTAAGTTTAAAAAAATACAGCATAATGCTATACTAAAAATTATGGGTAATGCTTTCACTACCGATTTCACTACCATTCTCTTCACTATCTTAAGTGGCACACTCATATTGGAGAGTTCCCCCACCTACTCTCTCTTTTTCCACCTATCGGAGTGTGCCACATAATGTGGTGAAGAAAAATATAGTGAAATTGATAGTGGGTGTAGCATTAATCTTAAATTATTTTACTCAAAGATATTTAAAGAGTTAAATAGTTTCGAATTAAGGGCAAAATGATTAGAGCATCTGTAGTCGTCGTGAGCCAAATTTTGGGTATTTGGCAAATGGAAATGAAAAAAATGACTGTGCGCTGCAATCGTCAAAAGCCAAAATTTGGGTTTTTTTACTATTTAAAATCTCAGACGAAAGATTATTTTTCGTCCCATGCAAAAACAAAAAAAAAATCGAACGGACGAGGAATGATTTTCCGTCCGTCTTAATTTAAAAAAATAAAAAGCTTTAAATCATAATTAATCCCTTAATATATGTTAAATTAATCCTAATTATTTCTTAATTAATAATTAATTAACTATTAAACCTAAGCTTAACCCATATAAATCAATATAGGGGTGTCCCATAGAAAATTAATCAAATGAAATATATGGGACGGTATTTCTTTTCCGTCCCAATACATTTCGGATTCTTTTTTGTTTTTTATGGATCGGACGGGATTTAATCTCCCGTCCGTCCATTTTTTAATTTAAAAAGAATCAAAGACGAAAAACATTCTCTCCTCCGATAAATTCGCAATTTTTGGAACGGTTTTTCTTTTACCGTTCGATGTGGAAAAATTTTTTTAAAAATAAGCGACAAAAGATAAATTTTTTGTCCTATCTAACAGACGGTAAATCATCTTTCGTTAGCTATATTTTGATAATTGTCATTTCGTCTGCCAAATATAGCCGACTACTATAGCTTTGAAATTCAAATTTTGAGCATTTGGGCAACGACTAAAGCACCTTGTTTGCTAAAATTTGTAAAATTTGATAAAATGGCCAACCACTACAGATGCTCTTACAGTCAAAATGAAGTCAAAAGATATTTTATTATTTTATTGATTTTGAGGACATGTCAGCGGATCCGGATCGAGATCCAATAAGGATCCCGGCGCCTGCCCTTTTCTCTGGTCACGGGATCAGACTCTATTGCAGCTGACACTTGGGCGGTAATAAGTGTGCCACGTATAAAGTTTAGGGCGAGAGCGACCCGTCAATTGCCGACCTCACGGGCCTTCTAGTTCTGCTGCTTACATGCATGTAAGAAAATCAACTCTCTTCAAAATTTATTATGTGAGTATGGAAATAAGTTTTGCTGTTTTACTTCTCCTAAGTTGATTTTTCACAAGAAACTTATACGACTTGAAAGAGATACTCAAGCAATTTTTAATGACATTCATAGTTCATTTGGCATTGTAAAGAAGAAAATTATTTAGCAAGATTTAGGTGAAGTGTACATAGGGGGGGTCAGCCAAGGTAGAGGTCGGAGAGGCAGCCGTCTTTTGCACCTAATTTTTCGCAGTTTTAGGTGCCTCTAAATTTTATTTTCTTTTAAATATATATACGTATTTTGCAGGTAAAGCTAAATTAATATGTTTAGGGGCCCCAAATTTCAATTTTTGGGCTTTTTTATATTAAAAAATAGCTCTTAGGCAGGGGAATTTATTTATTTGGGCTTTTTCAAGCTTTTGTTTGATTTATTTGTATGGCTTAGTTTATTTATTTATTTATCTATACGCAAATCTCCATTTATTTATATCCACCGGCTCACCCGTACACCCACATCGGAATACACGACCGGACACCCAAACCTGAATACTTTTCTTCTAGCTCCAACCCGAACCCAATCTCAATTCTGATATCTCCAATTCATTAATTTCCCACCAATTCTATTTCAAATCCCCAGTCCCTAATTCTAATCCCCCAATCCACTCTCTACTGACTCTACCTCCGACAACCCCACCCAACAGTCACTCCGTCGACTGTGATTCTTGACCCCAATCTCCAAAGACTCCAATCTCCATCCTCCATTGCTCATATCTCCAATCCCTATACAAACCACCCAACCCAAGTATTCCAATCTCCTCCCCTCCCGGCTCCTGATTCCCGTCGAAGTCATACGACTAAGTGGCTGACTCCCAATTCCCGAACCCGACTCCCAAACCCGTCAATTCTGGTTGTTGTTGTTGTTGTCTCACTATTTGTTGTAGTCGATTACTTGCTGCTACTTTGCTTTGTAGTTGTTGGCCCGACCTACACCAACCAACTGGTAGCTATTTCTTTCCCTCTTTTACTTTAAATGAGTCATAATTGATTGATTATTTGAAAATGGTAGAGTTGTAGTTGTAGTCTTGTAGAGTTGTAGATTTGTAGTATTGTAGAACATTAGAACACTAGAAGTTAGGGTTTCAAATTGATTGATTGATTGATTGTTGAAAGTTACGACTTGCGAGTTTCAAGCTAGGGTTTCGTTGTTTTGAATTAATGTGTTATTTCATAAATTGTGTTTTCAGGACTTAATTTGGTAGATTTGGACATAATTGAATAGATTAGTATTTTTGTAAGTTAAAATTTTATAGATTTGGGCTTAATTAAAAAGAATTGTTTATTCTTTCAGTTTTATCATGCCTAGAAAGTATCTATTTGGAGCGTAAAAAAGAAAGAAGAAAAAAGATGAAGATAAATTTAAACAATCTCAATTCAGGGTTTTTAATAAGTTTCTTACCAACAGACCTATAGCGAATGATAGTGAGTTTACTTCAAGAAATGCGAGAAAAAGTCATAGTTTATTGTAATAATAAAATATCGTATTTTTCCTTGAATAATGTGCAAAATATGATATATATATATGTGTGTGTGTGTGTGCGCGCGCGCGCGTGTGTGTTTTACCTATATTTATGATATATCGGTTTCTTTTTAGAACTGTAGCGCAAAAAAATATATTACCAATTTTTTTTTACTATTTAAAAAAAATTATATATGGTGAAGGGGGGAGGGGGTGAAATTATATATGGGGGGTGGGGGGCAATTCGGAAGTTCGCCTCACGCAACCCGTGAACTCAGGGTCAGCCCTCCATAGCGTGTGATATCTTAAGCAACACGCAATGATAAAAGCTTTGGACGAAGAAGCATACCCAACCTTCAAGGAGCAAACAAAAAATTATGTGTCATGATTTTATAGGATGTTTAACATTATTTGTAATCAGGGTCGGCCCGGTGATCCGGGTTGCCCTAACCAAACTCATGTTTTATTGTCCTTTAGCAATTTTTTTTAATAATAACAACAAAAAGTAAAAGTAAAAGCCCAATTCTCTCTGTTTTATTGGACTTGACTGACCCAATGGGCTGTTAAAACTCAAATTTGTTACCCTTATATGTTATAAATACATAGGGCCTTAAAAAAATTTGTTGTCCCATGAAATGGAGGTTGCCCAAGTGATGACTTGTTGGGCATACCCCTGGACCGGCCTTGTTCGTAATGACCGGTCCATATAAGAAAATTATGTGGAATGAAATTAATTCTGCAGTTCACCATGTACTTGTAATATGAACAATATTTAGAACAAACTAATGCACTTTCCAGTATGATTTGAAGCCTCTTGAATATAAATTTCTAGTTTTGTCCCTACATTTGTAGATGTATTATTTAAGGTGTCTTGAGCCAAGTGAAGTATGACCTTAAGGTAACATCTTACATAAAATTCCCAAAACCTTAGCTACCAATTTTTTTATAAAAAAAAAACTCAAAAAAGAATAATACGCCTTACATTAAACAACTTACAAAACAGTGCCGTTGTTTTATTATTTCATTTTCACCATTAATGAAAGAGGATGGCATAAGCAGACTCAATTTCTTATGAAGGACATTTTTAGAAAATATTTGTAAATATAGGACACCCTCTAAATTATTTATAAAAATAAGACAGTTGTAAGTAATTATTTAAAAAAGATCCTAACTTTGAAGATATTTACACTACATTAAAACTAAAAATTTACATACCTCACTACCCTATTTAAAAAGTGAATATTTCGGAGAAAATAAAGAAATTAATATTAAAAAATCTCTCAAAATTTAAAATCAGATACATTGATAGAAGATTGACACAAAAAAAACATATAACTGATAGGAAAATATCAGAATATTTGTTAATAACAAGCAAAATAACCAAAAAACTACATAAAGAAATACAAAAAAAGATAGTATACAAGGTATTAAATTATAGGAACGAAGAAGCAAGTTGGTATTACTAACACCTACTAGCATACAAAATATTAGGCTAAGTATGGCTGATAAAGCAGTAAGATTAAATCCAAATATAGGACCAAAAATTTATATGATAAACATACAAGAGTTGGAAGAAGATTGCAATGGTTCTGAGTTTGTAGAAAATTACAAGAAAAAATTTAAAAATCATAAATAAGAACATAAAAGAACTTGGTAAATATATAACTGAGACATATAGGAAGAATTAGGCATAACGGAAGAAGGTATGAAAGAGTCACAAGTTATAACAAAACTTAATATAAATATTTTAGAAATGAAAGATTTAATGGCAAATCTCAATTCCATGGAAGTAGAGGAAGCCTTAAAAAATCTAGATATCACGAATAAAAAATAAAAATGGATCAAGATAAAGAAAATATTATAGCAAAACTTACAGAAACTCAAACTGACATGTACGAAATCTTAAGACCACCACCTAACAAAAGACCTTATCAATTTCCATGGAAATGGAAAAAGACAACAAATAATAAGTTAGGAAGAGACAAAGAAAAAGAAACTCCAAAATATAAACCTACAGAACACTACGAAAAATGAATAGCAGGAAATGGAGAATGGCTAAATCTAGACTACGTAAAAGACGTAGATAGAACAATAGAAGAATGGGTAAAGGCCTCACTAATAGTAGGATTTAGGCAAAATCTTTCTGGAAACGCATTTGAGAAATTTATAGAAGCTACCTTTATAGGAGTAATAGCAAAATGGTGGAATAGGCTAAAAGAAGAATAAAGAAATACTATAAAAAAATTAAGACCAATTGATGATAAAGGAACTGAAGAAACCTCAGCACAACGAACCTTAGGTCTGAAAGAAATAATTACAAATTACGAAATAGCAATAAAAACAGAATTCAGTGTCTACGATAAAGGAGAAAAACACACTATATACAAAAAGAATGAAGCAAGATGGAGACTAAGTAACTGAGAAATATGCGACATGTGTTATTTTGACAACTATGCTTGTGAATTTCGAGAATATTTTCAAGATAGTTATTATACAAACGAAGAACGGAGTCCAATTTTGAACTTATTCTCTCTAAAACTACATAATCCATGGAGTATAAACATATATATTGCATACATAGGTGAGAAAGTAAAACCAGAAGTAGATAATTTAGGGTATAGAACACAATTTGTAAAAGATTATAGTGATAAAGTGTGTCAAGATACTAGAGCAACAATGAAATACTATAGAACATATAAACAAAGAATTTGTTGTGAAGATGCAAGACCGAATCATTGGGGATATAATAATAACTATAATTATACAAAGAAGAGTAAACACAAATTTCAAAAATATAAACCAAAATATAGGAAAACTTTTAAAAGATATAAAAAAATCCTATAAAAAATACTTTAGAAGAATAAATTAAAATAGACAATATACGAAAAACCCTAAGAAATGTAATTGTTATATATGTGGAGAGGTAGGACATATATCACCAAATTGCCCTACATGAATGAGAAAAGAAAATGTAAAATACGTAGAAGAAATTGGTAAAATGAATAACATAAATTATGAACATATAGAATATGAGGAAGCCTGGTCAGAAATAAGTGAAAATGAAGAAATAATGGTAATGGAAGAAGATAGTGGAAGTAGTGAAGGTGAAACAGAAGAATGTGAAATAAACATGATTACAGAAATAACAGAAATAGGAGAACAATTAGAAAGAGAAGAAAACAATGAAGAAGTAAGGGAAAGAATGTGTTTTGACATACAAAAATACGATAAAATAAGAGCAACCAAATTAGATATAAACCCAAAAGAGATATCTAAACTACCAATATTCGAAAGAAAGAAAAGTATCATCATGATAGCCAAGAATAATAAACAACCTATAGACATTGAACAAACACAAAGAAAAACCATAATCCCATTAATAACCGAAAGAATAATAAGACAAGAGATGGAAAAAATAAGTGAGAAAACCAGAAAAACATTAAAACACATATATTTAGGAGCTGTACAAATAATAATAAAAGCCTATTTTAAGGAAGGAATAAATACACCCCTGAATATATAACTAATGGATGATAGAATAATATCAAGTACACAAGATGCCTTAATAGGAATAATACAAGGAAACTTAATGTACCGGAAGATAAAATTTACAATAAAACCTAATTTCTATATAAGCATAGCAGAAGAAAATAAAGACAAAAGTCTAGTCATATACCACAGATTATCAGGAATAGAAATGATAGAAAAAAGCACAAAGTTTTGAGTATACAAATAAGAAATATTTATGCTTTCACTAGTAAGTATGAAGTAAAAATAGAAATACAGATAATTTTAAAATAGAACTGCTATTTAGCGAAATTATAAGATACAAACCAGCAAAAGAAAACCCTGAAATGACTATACCAAATTATATAGAATTCTACTTTAATAAAACAAAAGAAATTGCAAAAGAAAAAGCACCACAAATAATGTTTGGAAAGAGATCACTATCAATAAGAAACAAATAACAAGCATTAGAATTAATACCAGTAATAAATACATTAGACAACCAGAACAATAACCAATTTAAAATAGAAATATAATATTATGACAATGGAAAATGGAATGAACAAATAACCTTAGTAGATACAGGAGCTACTAATTCACATATTAAACAAACAAATAAAGAAACAACTGAATTAATGCCATTAGAAAACTCATATTACTACCCAGACTATTACAATAATAGACATCCAATTGTACATAAAATAATACTGCCACTGAGGATAAATGGTTGGAATGAAATGTTATTGCATTTACACGTAGACCCAGAGCACCATGTTAATGAAATGCTATTAGGAACTAACTTCTTTACATCGGTGCAACCTTACTCAATTCAAGAAGAAAAAATCTCAATAACAGTAAATAATGAAAGTATAGTAATAAATAGAATATTAAACAGATGAATCCATTAAGAGCAACAAAGAACACGTTATACATACTAACAGAATTTATTTACGAATGATACAAATCAAGAAACTATCATAGATCTAATAGACACCGGAGCAGGCACTAGCCTATGCCGGAAAAATATACTACCCAAATGGAAACAAGATAGATATAATAAAAAGTAATAACTGGATTAACTGGACAAACTATCATACTTGATAAGTATCAAAAAAATGTTAATGTACAAATAAGAAATTACATACTAAAAATACCAATAATATACCAGTTTCATGATATGAATAATGATGTGCTATTCGGAAATGACTTTTTTTCAACAATACTATCCTATAACCATATCACATAAATCAGTTGTACTTACAACACCTTGTAAACACCAAGCAATAGCAATTAGAATAACCCAACCTTATTCTAGAACCGACCTGCTGCATATCAGAGTTGTTTCAACCCAGCGTGGTGAATATCAATATTTACTAAACAAAACTAGAATACAACAAGTCCAAGAAATAACTGCAAAAAAAAATTACAAAACAATTACAAGAACTGTGCGAAGAGGACCTCTCGGCAAAATGGGACTTAAGTAAACCCATAGTACATATAAAGTTAATAGATAAGAACAAAATAATAAAAATTAAACATATAAGACACACTCCAACAGACCTAGAAGAGTTCAAAATACATATAAAAGAATTAATGGAAAATAATCCATATAACAAAACACAAAGAAAGCTATCAAGTGGCTCTCCTTCAATCCCCTCAAAAATCAAAGGTCCAGATCTAACCTCACAAAACATATTTTTCCCCCCAAAACTCAAATTCAAATCACCCACCCAAAACAACTCCTATATTTATTTAACTTTTTTCTCTCTCTCTCTCTTTCCCTCCCTCTTCTATTCAAAAAATTAAGAAAATAAAATTTTTTAAAATTTTTTAAAATTAAAAAATTTTAAAACTAAAAAAATTAAAAACTTAAAAACTTTAAAAATAATTCAAAAAAATCATATAATATATTTTTTGCTGGACCCCCAAAAGTTTCTTATATAATATGTTTGCTACTTCAATTAATTTGCTGGACCTTCAAAACTATTTTATATGATCAAATAAGGTGTACCGTTTCGAAGACGTGCCGTAGGCACGTGTAAACGGGCAAACCTAGTTACATAATAAAATCACAAAGTCCACATTCATCACCAGCATTCATAGTAACAAAACTTTCAGAAGAAAAAAGAGGTAAATCTCGAATGGTAGTAAATTATAAGGAACTAAATAAAAATACTAAGAGATTTGGATATCCACTACCAGATATGAAAATACTACTTAACACAGTAAGAACAAGAAAAATATATTCAAAATTCAATTGTAAATCAGGATGTTACCATGTAAAACTAACACAAGACTCAAAATAGCTAACAGCATTTAGCATACCTTAAGGATTCTATGAATGGAATGTATTACCATTTGAATATAAAAACAGTCCAGGAATATTTCAAGAATATATGGATAGATATTTGAAAAATACAACAATTTCATATTAGAATATGTAGATGATTTTCTAATAGGATCCGAAAACGAAGAACAACATAAAGAGCATCTACTAAAATTCATAGAAATAGTCAACATTATAGGTATTATACTATCAAAAAAGAAAATGGAATTGTTCAAAACTGAGATAGAATTCTGAGGAACAAAATTATCACATGAAGGAATAAAACTACAGCCACATATAGCAGAAAAATAAAAACATTTCTTAATGTCCTAAAAGAAAAAAGAGAAGTACAATATATAATCGGGTTACTAAATCAAACAATAGGATACATACCAAATTTATTAGTAAAAACAAATTTGTTACAACAAAAACTAAAAAAGTTTAAGAAGTAGGAATGGACCCCAGAGGATGACGAAAAACTTAAAATATTAAAACAATAAACTTCAAAATTAAATAAGCTAAGATTACCTGTTAAAGAATGTTCATAGATAATAGAAACAGATGCATGTAAAAATAATTGGGAAGCAGTATTAAAATTATTGAAATAGGAGAAGAGGAAAAACTAGCCAGATATACTTGTGGATCATTCACACAGACCCAACAAAATTACCACATAAATAAAAAGGAACTACTAGCAATCTTAAAAGCAATAAAAAAGTTTGAGTTATTCATAATACATACAAAATTTACAGTAAGGACAGACAATACACAAGCAAAGAGTTGGATTAACAAAATAATAGACCCAGCTATAGCAAATAAAAGGTTGATAAGATGGCAATTGGAGTTAGCACATTGTGACTTCTTAATAAAAAATATAAAAGGAAAAGATAACATCCTAGCAGATTTATTATCAAGAAGCTAACAATTTTATTTTTACAGGATGGAAAATAGAGTCCAGCATATAGAACAGGATATAATCTACCTAAAGAAGACTGTGGAGCAATTAAAATGAGCATTTAACCAACTGCAGCTACAAATATGTGGTCTTAAAAGTATATTTTACCAACATATAAATGCAGATCATATTGAAAAAATAAGCGAAGGGAGTGAACCTGTTAACCTACAAAATACAAGTGAGATCACAAAAATAGCCACACAATAAGAAAACTCCACATCTATACAACCTACTACCTACAAAAAGAGTTTACTCTCAGATCCTCCAAAATACTCCAAGAATGATTTATTTTTACAATATTTTAAGAAATTATGCCAGACCACTCAGGTCAACCAATTTATCCAGGCTATTTCTCATCAACATTTGAACAAAGCGATCACATTACCAGGAGCAAATCCAAAAAAAGTGAGAGTATTGTTCGAAAGAGGACTTATCCACTGCATATACCCATCTCGAGAATGTGAAGAACTTAGCCAGTTACCAAAAGAAGTATATAAATCAGCTAAAAGTTATTTTGGTCTTACAAAGGCATCCAAAATATATGTCTGGGTATTTTTAGCTATTTTAGAATTCCTTGAAGATGATGAAGAACTACCAGCTGAATATATTATAAAGATAGAGATGACTACACAAATCTTGTTTGGAGCAACCAATATTATACCATATAAAAATGAAGAATTTGAAAAACTAATCCTAGAAAGAAGAGCTACGGGATTTAGAACAATGTATTTTGAACTGAAGGACATACAAAATAGAGATAATAACATATGGGTCTATGATAATCCTGACCCACAAAAAATAATAATTTACAGCATAGCAAAGATTAAACAACCACAGTCAAAGAAAGAAGTCTTTGACAACTGGTACCGAATTCTGCATAAAGGATGCATGACTTTGACAGCTGGTACCGAATTCTGCATAAAGGATGCATGACAATGACAGAAGAGACAACTGTCCACTACTATAGACTAGCAGTTTATTACTCCTTATAATTCTAGAGACGGAAGAAAAAATAGAGGGAAAAAGAACCAAAAAAGATTAATTTATTTGAAAAGACATGTGATCAAATTGAAAGGAAAAATAAATCCAATGATGCAACATATGCATTGAGGAATCCGTTTCCAAATTGGCTAGCTGCCAAACTCACGAGTTGGTAGGGTTGGTGGGATCTTGAACATATCCAGCAGCTGTCAGCAAACCTCCTTTACACCAGAGTAGGGCTGCAATCGAGCCGAACCAAGCTGAATATCTTCAGGCTCGAGCTCGGCTCGTTAAGGAAACGAGCTCAGTTTTAAGCTCGAGCTCGATTCGAGCAGAGCTTTGACCGTATTCGAGCTAAATAGCTCGAGCTTAGCCTAAAAAAAAAACCCAAGCTCGAGCTCGGCTCGTTAAGGAAACGAGCTCAGTTTTGAGCTCGAGCTCGGTTCGAGCCGAGCTTTGACCGAGCTCGAGCCAAATAGCTCGCGAATAGCTCGATTCGTTTGCAACCCTACACCAGAGACTAAAATGTGGGCTCAACATTCTACTCCATGTGTCATCAAAGTTGGCCCAACTCCTTTTAAAGTACACCCAAATCTTTTTCACCGTCTTTGTCGCCAAATCAATACAACTACTAATTTACTGGTGCAATACACGTCTTAATAAACATATTTTTTTTAAAAGTAAAAACTTTTAACGTGGTTCATTTTTGAACCTGAGATCTTTTTTATAATAGTTATGCACGAATAATGTACGTTTTAATAAAAAAATGTAAAATAAAAACTTTGACGTAGTGAGGACTCGAACCTGGAACTTCCTTCATATTAGTTATTTACGTGCATCACACATGTTGATACATTGACACTAAGGCATTCTCCCATTATAATATTAGAGATCGATGAGGATGGAACCACTGCATGAATACGGACAATGCAAAAAAGAACAAGAAAAGGCTGACGAAGAGCTATTTTTGATGTGAAGTACGTAAAGATATTGGCCAGAAAAGAATCTTTAACATAAGCAGTGACATAATTGGCTCAATTATTTATCTATGATGTAAGCAATGATGTATTGAGAACAATAATTGTAACTGATGTAAAGCCATCACTTCTTCTATAAAAAGAAAGGCTGGGTAAGGGAGAGGGCCGACTATCTAGGAGGAAAGAAATTCCATATAAGTTTGTAAGAAAAGTTTGGTCTGTAAAGGAGATTGAAAGGAATAAAAAATTATCTGTCTATGAGTTTTGCTACAAGATCTTATACAAAATAAGGTATGAAAAACTAATTTTTCTTACTTAGGGAGAGTTTTGTAAGGCTCTACCTAAAAGATCTTGCAAAAAGACTCATTAGCAACCTTCTATAGTTAGACTGTACACCTAGTAGCAGGAAACGAGCTAGGTTGTGGTTGCCTGTATCGAAGTGCTTCTAGTTGTTCCAGATGTATCTCTAAGATGAAGCTCTCTTGAGAGCATAGTACTCCTGAGATGGGAGGAACGTAAAAGGAGCACTAAAATCGAGGTGCATACCAGAGGTATTTTATCCATTAGTAGTAACTAGTACAAAGCAGCTCAAAGATGTTTAACTAGGTCGGAAGCATGATGGGTCGTTTTGTTTTGATTTTTAGGGTATCCTTAGAAATCTCTCTCTACTCCTGATTTTATAATTGTTGTTGCTAAAAAGGACTAATGGATAATAATAGTTTCAGTATTGCCTCAGAAATTTTTGAATTAATGATTAATTATCAAGGAAGTGATAAAATGCTAATTTTTTATGTTTATTATCCTCATAGAGTAACAAGCATGAATGATTCTTATGAATTCAAATTATTCTTCTTTAGTATACAACGAGTAATAATTATAACAATAAATCAAATAAATTCTGGAAAAACTAGTAATATAAATGTCAAAATAATTGATGATCTAACTATTTATGAAAGATCCTTATTATTTTATGAAAATAGTGAATTTAGTAGTTATATCAGGAGCCCTACTACAGCATATACACAATTTCTAGAAGAAAATGAACATACTGAAGAAGGTAATAGACGTATGGAAGAACTCGAAGAACCTTCATATGATAGTAGTAGTGAAATATCTTAGACAGAGTCAGAACCTATGAGAGATTTGAACTCATGCTTGATTACTTTAATATTTTTGAGATAGACAATGCACATTATTTAGAAGAATATTATTTTGCAGATTTTTGAAGTTTTTTGATACTCTGTGTAATTCTTTTTTTCAGGTGATTTTATGCATCGCAACCCCAGTTGGTGGTAGCAGGGCCTCGTTTTCAAGTAAGTAATTCTCATCTGGTTTTCTCAAAATATTTAGTACAATTCAAGTAGTTAAATGTAGAGCCCCGGATCCCACAATCGGAAATCCGTGACATAAACCAGAATCTTTTCCTTCAAATGCATCTCAACACAGTAATAACATGGAAATTTAAAAACTTTTTATTGCCAGATAAAATCATTACATCATCAATTATAATCATTATCTTGTTCTTGAACAAGGAATACAAATTACATTAAAGTATTTCAAATACTACCCAACATTTTATCTGCCCTTCAAAACGGTAGTCAACCAATCTTCCACTGGAACTCCACTGGGTGGTCAAACAGCTTCCCTGAGATACGCCATGTTGCTCGAATCTTCTGTTGCGCTACTCTGACCTCTCTGCACCTGCTCTACGGGTGGAAGGTATTCTTGATAATCTTCTTGGATGCTCCTGTAGCGCCTCGAATTTCCAATATAATAAACTCAGAAATACGTTGCACAATTCCCAGCATCTACCTCAATGTAATAGTAAACATAGCCAAACACAGATATTTTTTTCAACTTTTATTACATCAATTCTTTACATAGCACAACGGAAAAATTAAACACATTGAATTACAATTTCTTTTCTTTTACAATGCATGCTTTTAGAATTTGCATAAGTCATATTATCATTCTACCACAAGCATCCGAATTCCAAGCTATAGGTACCTACCTATAAAAAATGAGGCTAGAGATAACCCTAACTCCCAAAACTACAGGGGTCAGCCATAACGGTGTGAGTGACATCAAAGAAATACAATTTAAATGAAACATAAGGAATAAAGTCATAATCAAACCTACCAACAGTAGCAACACATGGATAATGAAAGAACGATAAATAAAGCATGAAAACATCAAGTGAAACTAGACTAAATATCGAGTGTAGGAAAACAGAAAAAACATCATGCACAATACAAGTCAAGAAAACACAAGTGCAGTATGATGACTCTCTAATGCATACCTGTCAGATTCTATGCATTTCATACTACATAGGTCCGATGCAAGCCCTTATCGTTCTCCACTTTATAGGGTTAAATCTCTCGTTATGCAACTAATCCTACTACGGTGATAGAAACAAGATCTAGATTACTCCATGAATAGGCCTGACAACCCTCGACGCGCAACATCATGTAAGCATAACTCAAAAACCAAAGAATCACCTCCCTACCGTATACCCCACGAATAGGCCTGCCGACCCTCGACGTGCAGATACATAGTACATCCCGTGAATAGGCCCACCGACCTCGACACGTGAATGCATCGTATGTTCCGTGAATATGCCTGTCGACCCTCGACACGCAAACATACCAACTGTCCTCTTGGGACACAACAACACACAGTCTTGGAACGCATTCATTGGACTAACAACAGAGCATATACTTATGTTTCCCAAGTTCTATCATATCTCCACTAGAACATGTCCTTAGATTGGTTATTATTAATAAAACACAACTTCCCCCTCTCTAGAGTTGGTGTACCCTGCCGGACTTAATTCCAACAAAACAATCCCAAGACCCCACTGGTCAAAATCCACAAAATCTCATCTGCCGGTTTACAGGATTCCCACTCAACTTCTAGAGACTCATAAATCGAATATCAATACAAAAACTTTCAATAAAACTCTTATTTCCATCACCAAATCGTTTATATCAAGAAAACTACTTCCAAGTCAAAAAATCCAAATTTATCCAAATACTCACAAATTTTCAGAACTGAAATAAGATATTAAATCTACTAAATAACTGAGTTTCATATTTTGAAGTCATCACAAAACATCAATATCTTGAAATCCATATATATTTCGCTTCTTAAAGTCATAGAAAGACAATTTAAACTCTATTATAATCACAATATAACTCTCTGGAAAATATAACAATTTGTAGCAAAAACTTTATCTAAAATAGTAGTCCAATAATCCATAAGTACGAAGAATTAATCGTTCAAGAAAAATGACGAAAAACTCAACAAAACACTCAGCCAAATAGCTAACGGTCGACTGTCAAAACAGTTCAAAAAAAATGACGGTCGAATGTTAAGCTAAATTCCCAAATTCAAAAAACGTCGGTCGACTGCCACTTTTAGTACAAAAAGTGGCCGGTAGACCATCAAATGCTTCTCAGCTAGTTTAGAAAATTTTGCACATTTCGACTGATACTTAAGTTAAAATCTTTAAAACATGAATTTGTAAGTTTAAAAACCTTGAGATCGTCAAATACAGTTTGTCTAACATACTGGAGTTCATATATCAAATCAATTCTCATCGAGTTCATAAAAGATCAATATTTCGACACTTCTTCAAAACAGGAAATATATATGTGTGTGTGTGTGTGTGTGTGTGTGTGTGTGTGTGTGTGTGTGTGTGTGTGTGTGTGTGTGTGTGTGTGTGTGTGTGTGTGTGTGTGTGTGTGTATGGGTATAAGCATCAACTAAAGCATCAAGAAAATCACTGAATATAAGTAGTACATGGTTCAATTTAATATTAGTATCGATTCGAATCAAGATAAGTCGAAAATTTCACCAAAAGCATCAAAATCAACTTCGGTCTGCACTGCTTCAGACCCGAAATCAACATATGTCACTCACCTTATTGAAGAATCAACCGAATATAACAAAGAATTAAGAAAAGTCCTTTCGCAAAAAATCCAAGATCCTCGCTTCGAAACTCCAAGAAAACCAATAATAAAATAGTCTTTTGTTTTTGCAGCAAAGAGACGGCTGCTATTGCTCTTTTAATAGCCGAAATTCAGTTTTTTGGGTTTTGAGAAGATTTTGCAAAATATTCCTTTAGAATATATCTTTGCATATGTAGATCCTTCATACTAGGTAAATAGATTAACCAATTCAATTGAGATTTAAAATCAAAAGTAACCACCCAGATCTGGCCGGCATCAGTTACAAATCCAGAAAAATCAATTGTGAAATTTTTGCCTCTAAGTGGCAATTTTGCAAAAAGGTCCTTCATACCAATTTTGTGAAATAAACCAAATCTATTATAATGAAAATTGAAATCTTTACCTCTGAGTTGGATAGCCATCATGCTCAGCCCAGAAAACCGAAATTCTAGAGTTTTTACTCAAAGTGGTAATTTTAAACAAAAGCCCATCTTTTTGTAATATTTGCAAATATGCCAAATAAATATCAGAAAAATCCAGAAAAATCAAAAATAATACCCACTAATAAATATTAGGTTCCCCAAAATAATTTATGTTTTTGAACTTCCCAATAAAATAAATGCACGTGTTTTGCACGTGTAAAAAGATAAATTTCTGAAAAAAGTTTATTAAATTACCAAAAATCACTTTTATTCATTTATTAATCTCAAAAACATTATTCAAAAATATAGGGTGTTACATCACTCCCTCCTTAGAATAGTTATGTCCTCAAAACTACTACTAGTAGGGACAAAACAATTTAAGCAAAAGAAAATGCAATCACATAAATGAAAATATAGTTTAAAGAATACAATCATGCAAGAGAATACAATTTAACTAAATACAACGAGCTCAAGAAATTCCTTCTGCATGCAATCCTCCGGCTTCCAAGTAGCTTCCTCAAACAGCTGGTTCCTCCATAACACCTTGACCATAGGTATCACCTTATTCCTTAACACCTTCTCCCGACGGTCAACAATCTCTACAGGATACTCCTTGTAACTCAAGTTCAGCTGTAGACCTTCAGGCACTTCCTTCAACTGATGACTCTGATCCGGCACATACTTTCTCAATATCGACACATGGAACTCATCATGCACCTGTGCCAATTCCTCCGGTAGCTCTAGCTTATATATGCTGTCTTACCAATCCGCCTCAAAATTCTATATGGCCCAATGTACCTTGGCACCAACTTGCCTTCCTTTCCAAACCTGATTACCCCTTTAGTCGGAGACACCTTGAGAAAAACTGCATCCCCATCCTCAAATGCTAAGTCCCTTCGTCGAGTGTCTGCATAACTCTTCTACAGACTCTGAGCCTCGACCAACCTCTTACGAATCAGCTCGATCTGCTCCGATGTCTGCTGCATAATTTTAGACCCAAACATCTGTCTCTCACCAACTTCATACCAACAAATAGGTGTCCTGCACTTTCTCCGGTACAGAGCATCATACGAAGCCATCCCGATACTCGCATCGTAACTGTTGTTATAAGCAAACTCAACCAATGCCAAGTACCTCCCCCAACTGCCACCAAAATCCATAACACAAGCCCTCGGCATATCCTCCAATACCCGATTCACCCTTTCAGTCTGACCATTGGTCTGCGGATGAAAAGCGGTACTGAAATTAGTCTTGGTACCCAAGCTGCTTGTAAACCCTTCTAAAAACTCGATGTGAACCTCGCATCCCTGTCGGAAACAATTGACATAGGAACCCCATGAAGTCTCACAATCTCATCAATGTAAAGCTCTGCCAATTTCTCCAACGACCAAGTAATCTTCATAGACAGAAAGTGAGCTGACTTGGTCAAACGATCCACAATAACCCAAATTGCGTCATTGCCCTTCAGACTCCTCGGCAACCCTGTGATGAAATCCATGCTGATATTCTCCCACTTCCATTCTGAAATAGGCAATGGCTGTAACAAACCTCCAGGCCTCTGATTCTCTGCTTTGATCTGTTGGCAAGTCAAACATCTTGCCACAAAGTCTGCTACGTTCCTCTTCATACCCGACCACCAAAAGTGTTGCTTGATTCCTTGTACATCTTCGTGCCTCCAGGATGTACTGATAACAAGGTACTGTATGCCTCTTGCAAGATACTCTCCCTTAGGTCTGCATTCTCTGGTACACACAACCTCTCACCCATCCATAGAACTCCATCTTGGACACGAAACTCTAATAACTTGCCATCAAAAACCTGCTGCAACATCCTCTAAATCTTTGCATCTGATTTCTCACCCTCATAATCTGCTCTCTCAACGAAGGTTGCAACCTCAACTGAGCCAAAGATACTCCCGAACCCTGCAGTACAACCTCAATGCCTGCCTGATCAAACTCTGCTGCCAACTCTCTCTGAGTAGTGATCAAACTCGATAGACTGCTCTTCCGACTAAGCCCATTAGCCACCACATTTGCCTTGCCTGGATGACACTTGATCTCCGGATAAATGTCTTCCAACACTTCCAACCACCTTCTCTACCGAAGATTCAGATCCTTCTGCTAATAAATATACTTCAGGCTCTTGTGGTCGGTAAACATGTTGACCTTCTCTTCATATACATAATGTCTCTACTACTTCAAGGCAAAGATAATAGCTGCCAATTCCATATCATGCGTCGGATAGTTCTTCTCATGCAGACGCAATTACCTTGAACCATATGCAATAACCTTCTCTTTCTGCATCAAGATGCACCCCAAACCTCTGAGTGATGCATTACTGAAGATATCATAGTCCTTCCCAGCTTGTGGCAAGGCTAAGATAGGTGTCGTCGTCAACTTCTCATTGAGATTTAGGAAACTCACCTCACACTTATCAGTACAAGTGAATGCCGCATTCTTCCGAGTCAATCCTGTTAAAGGAACTGCAATCTGTGCATAGTCCTGAATGAATCTCCTATAGTATCCAGGCAAACCCAAGAAACTCCTGACTTCCTTCACTGTCGTTCGCCTGGGCCAATTCTTCACTGCTTTAACCTTCTGAGGATCGGTGGCCACTCCCTCCTTAGAAAGGATATGACCAAGGAAAGCTACCTAGAACTTCCAAAACTCACACTTCGACAGTTTGGCATACAAGTTATGTTCCTGCAACTTCTTCAATACCTCTGCTAAGTACTCAGAATGCTCTTTCCGACTTCGAATATACCAGAATATCATCAATGAATACCACTGCGAAGGAATCAATAAATGGCCGATGTCCATAAACATTGCCGGTGCATTCGTCACACCGAATGGCATTACCAAAAACTCATAGAGTCCATGACAAGTCCTGAAAATTGTCTTGCTCGCATCTTCCTCATTAACTCGAACCTGATGATACCCTGACCGCAGATCAATCTTCGAAAATACAGCTGCCCCCCGAAGCCTATCAAACAGATCATCAATCTGTGGAAGCGGATACTTGTTCTGAATAGTCACCCTGTTCAACTCCCGATAGTCAATGCACATCCTTATTGACCCATCCTTCTTCTTCACTAATAACACTTGTGCTCCCCACGGTGAAGAACTCGACCTGATGAATCCCTTGCTCAGCAATTCCTCAATCTGCTTCTTAACTTCATCCTGCTCCACAGGTGTCATCCTATACGGAGCCTTAGAAATCAGAGCACTTCTTGGAAGAACATTAATACAGAACTCAATACCTCGCTGCATCGGCAATCCCGGTAAATCTTCCAAGAATATCGTAGGAAAATCCCTGACAACGGGAATGCTTCTGACTTCATCTGGAATAATCAACTTAGATACCATTGCAGCCACTTTCGGGTCCTTCTTCTTCCCTTGAAAAGTCACTGTAAGACCTCCTGGTGCCTTCACCAACACCTCTTTCTTTTTGCATTCAATTATGGCGTCATATATTGCATCCAATCATTACCCACAATTAAATCCACACCCATGACTTGCAGTTCAATGAGATCAATGCCTAATAATCTCTCACCAACCTCGATATCACAGCCCTCGTAATATCGATCAGCAATCAATTCCTCTCTCGATAGTGTTGCCACTGACAAAACTCTGCGTGGAAATACCTTAGGTTCCACACCTAAAACTTTAGCAAAATTGGGCGACACAAATGTATGCAAAGAACCAGTATCAAATAAAACTTTTGCTTTTATTCCATTAATCAAGATAAATACTGTTACATGAAGAATGATACTCAAATCTCCAATTAATTCTTAAACAAAGTTTTACTTAATACATCAAATAATTAAATTTAAAATTCTTGCATACCCTGAATCACATCCTCTGAGTTACCCGCATCCTCCTCAGTTAATGCAAACACTTGTCCCTGCCTCTGAAATTTACCTCCGCCTGCACCTTCCTTCTTCAACTACGAACAATTTGGTCTGATATGCCCTTCACGACCACATTGATAACAAGACCGCACCTTAGGTGGCTTGGTGCATGCTGACTGATAGTGGCTTTCCTCTCCAGAGTTGAAACAAGTCACGCCTTGAATTGCGGGTGCCTTCTGCTCTGGCCTACTGAACCTGTCCTGCTTCACTGGGAACTTCTTACCGCTCTGACTTGCTGTTGGCCTCAATGTTCCTATTCTAGGTCTCCTATTTCTTCTGGAACTGATCCATATCTTCTTCTATCATTGTTGCTCTCCTGACAAACATATCAAACTTTTTTATGCCCAACGGTATCATCCGCGACCTCAAATTTGGCATCAAGCCCTGCTCGAATTTCTTGGCCTTCTTCGCTTCATCAATAATCAGCTCCGGTGCATACCTTAATAGCTGGGCAAACTTAGTCTCATATTTGCGCACAGATATGCTGTCTTACTACATATTCAAGAATTTCGTTGCCTTCTTCTCCTGAATATCTAGAGGAAAGAAACTATCCCTGAACTCCTCCAGAAAGCCTTCCAAGTCACCTGTTGATCCCCAAAAATCCTCTTCATTGACTACCACCAGACGCCAGCAACCTTCTATAACTGCATTGTAGCCAATTTCACCTTGTTGGCCGCTGGGGTTTTCAAAACTTCGAAGACCACTTCTATCTGTCTAATCCAATCATCAGCCTCGTTTGGATCAGACTGCCACTAAAAAATGGGCGGCTTCATCGTTTGAAGGACTCGACCTGCTTAATTGGATCAGCATTAACAAGCACTGGTCCAGTCCCCTAGTTCTGATTCTAATTCTGTGCCATGTTGGCTGCCATGAACATGTTCAAGGTCTGATACACCCTAGCAATTTCCATCTCAAGATCAAGTCCAGCCCCAAGGAAACCCTCAGCCCATTACCATTTTCACAATTTTTGATCCTGGGTCCTGCTATTATACTGAATACTACAAAATGAAGGAAAAGTTAGAGTATCACAACACAATTCATATTCACAACAATACCTTATGGAAAAAGTCTCAATCATACCCCAAACCATATCATCTTGTTTTAATTCTATGTGATACTCACACTCTAATGTTCACACCTAGGTACTTATGCTCTAATGTCCACCTAGGTTTATTTTTATACCATGTTTATCATTACTATTGAAGCATGTATCATCTTGTTTTAATTCTATGTGATACTCACACTCTAATGTTCACACCTAGGTACTTATGCTCTAATGTCCACCTAGGTTTATTTTTATACCATATTTATCATTACTATTGAAGCATGCTCTGATACCAATCTCTGTAGCGCACCGAATTTTCAATATAATAAACTCAGAAATATGTGGCACAATTTCTAGCATCTACCTCAATGTAATAGTAAACAAAGCCAAACACAGATTTTTTTTTTAACTTTTATTATATCAATTCTTTACATAGCACAGCGGAAAATTAAATACCTTGAATTACAATTTCTTTTCTTTCACAACACATGCTTTTACAATTTTTATAGGCCATATTATCATTCTACCACAAGCATCCAAATCCCAAGCAATATGTACCTACCTATAAAACATGAGGCTAGAGATAATCCTAATCCCCAAAACTACAGGGCTCAGTCATAACGGTGTGAGTGACATCAAAGAAATACAATTTAAATGAAACATAAGGAATAAAGTCATAATCAAACCTACCAATAGTAGCAACACATGGATAATGAAATGACGATAAATAAAGCATGAAAACATCAAGTGAAACTAGACTAAGTGTCGAGTGTAGGAAAACATAAAAACATTATGCACAATACAAGTCAAGGAAACACAAGTGCAGTATGATGACTCTCTAATGCATACCTGTCAGATTCTATGCATTCCATACTACATAGGTCTGGTGCAAGCACCCTTATCGTTCTCCACTTTATAAGGTTAAATCCCTCGTTATGCAACTAATCCTACTACGGTGATAGAAACAAGATCTAGATTACTCCACGAATAGGCCTGACAACCCTCGACGAGCAAGCATCATATAAGTATAGCTCAAAAACCGGAGAATCACCTCCCTACCATGTACCCCACGAATAGGCCTGCCAACTCTCGACGTGCAGATACACAGTACATCCCGTGAATAGGCCTACCGACCCTCGACACTCGAATGTACCGTATGTTCCGTGAATAGGCCTGCCGACCCTCGACACGCAAACATACCAACTGTCCACTCGGGACACAACAACACACAGTCCTGGAACACATTCGTTGGACTAACAACAGAACATATACTTACGTTTCTCAAGTTCTATCACATCTCCACTAGTGCATGTTCTTAGGTTGGTTATTATTAATAAAACACAACTTCCCCCTCTCTAGAGTTGGTGTACCCTGCCGGACTTAATTCCAACAAAACAACCCCAAGACCCCATTGGTCAAAATCCACAAAATCTCCTCTGTCGGTTTACAAGATTTCCACTCAACTTCTAGCTACTCACAAATCGAATATCAATACAAAATTTTTCAATAAAACTCTTATTTCCATCACCAAATCGTTTATATCAAGAAACTACTTCCAAGTCATCGAATCCAAATTTATCCAAATACACACAAATTTCCAGAACTAAAATAAGATATTAAATCTACTAAATAACAGAGTTTCGTATTTTGAAGTCATCACAAAACTTCAATATCTTAAAATCCATATATATTTCGCTTCCTAAAGACATAGAAATACAATTTAAACTCTGTTATAATCACAATATAACTCTCTGGAAAATATAACAATCTGTAGCAAAAACTTCATCTAAAATAGTAGTCCAATAATCCATAAGTATGAAGAATTAATCGTTCAAGAAAACGACGAAAAACTCAACAAAACACTCAGCCAAACAGCTGACGGTCGACTATCAAAACAGTTCAAAAAAACGATGGTCGACTGTCAAGCTAAATTCCAAAATTCAAAGAATGTCGGTCGACTACCACTTTTAGTTCAAAAAGTGGTCGGTCGACCGTCAAATGCTACTGGTCAGTTCAGAATATTGTGCACATTCAACTGATACTTAAGTTAAAATCTTTAAAACATGAATATGTAAGTTTAAAAATCCTGAGATCGTCAAATACAACTTGTCTAACATACTGGAGTTGATAAATCAAATCAAATTCTCGTCGAGTTCATAAAAGATTAATTTTTCGACAAACCTCTTCAAAACAAGAAATATATATGTATGTGTGTATATGGGTATAAGCATCAACTAATGCATCAAGAAAATCGCTCAATATAAGTATTACATGGTTCAATTTAATCTCAGTATCAATACGAATCAAGATAAGTCGAAAAATTCACCAAAAGCATCAAAATCAACTTCGGCCTGCACAGCTTCAGACCCAAAATAAATACTCATGTTCAAATCATTCAAAACTTGATCTTTTAATTCCAAAAGTCCTTCTTGCAACTTGATTAAACACAACCACAACTAGATATTTTAGTTTACCCATGATTATAAGCATCTACAACTTTCAATCATCAAGTTTTACTCATCCCAAACATCAAACCGATCACATGTTCAAGCATACACAATAAAGACTAAATTTTTATTCATTTTATGCAATATCCATCATACAACTCATTATAAACAATCGAATCAGTAAGAACATGAAATTAAACAACATACCCATGGTTCCTACTAAGTTCTTAACAATCTCAAGTCATCTATATAGAATTTTTATTCATCAATTGCTTAGTTTCATGAAAAGTTCTACTTTTATTCATTCATCCATCAATAAGTTCATTATATCTTCATACCATCATCTATCATGTGTTCTACTACCCAAATCATCATGTATAACATGCATACAATGGCAAGAAATCAAAATACGTCACTCACCTTATTGAAGAATCAACCGAAGATAATAAAGAATTAAGAAAAGTCCTTTCGCAAAAAATCCAAAATCCTCGCTTCGAAACTCCAAGAGAACTAATAATAAAATAGTCTTTTGTTTTTGCAGCAAAGAGACAACTGCTATTGCTCTTTTATTAGCTGAAATTCAGTTTCTAGGGTTCTGAAAAGATTTTGCAAAATATTCCTTTAGAATATATTTTTACATATATAGATCCTTCATACTAAGTAATTAGATTAACCAATTCAATTGAAATTTAAAATCAAAAGTAAACACCCAGATCTAGCCGGCATCAGTTACAAATCTAGAAAATTCAATTTTGAAATTTTTGCCTCTAAGTGGCAATTTTGTAAAAAAGTCCTTCTTTACCTATTTTGCGAAATAAAACAAATCTATTTGAATAAAAATTGAAAACTTTACCTCTGAGTTGGCTAGCCATCATGCTCAGCCCAGAAAACCAAAATTCTAGAATTTTTACTCCAAGTGGTAATTTTGCACAAACGCCCCTCTTTTTGTAATATTTGCAAATATGCCAAATAAATATCAGAAAAATCCAAAAAAATCATAAATAATAACTACTAATAAATATTAGGTTTCTCCAAAATAATTTCTGATTTTGAACTTCCCAAAAAAATATTTGCATGTGTTTTGCACGTGTAAAAAGATAAATTTCAGAAAATAGTTTATTAAATCACCAAAAATCACTTTAATTTATTTATTAATATCAAAAAAAATTATTTTAAAATATAGGGTGTTACAGCTCCACTGGTCCTGAGTCTTCTTGCATTCGCGACCGAGCTCCCAGCACCTAATTGAGTGGGCACATCAGTACATATACTGACGCAATGCTGATAAGAAAACAGCGATCTCTAACTAGCAATCACAACTAGCCTTTGATGAAATCAAAAACGTGCATCATAATTTTCTGGTGTCAGTGTATACCATGACCTGAAGTCTAATGCACAGTACACAATGCACAGAAAACAGATTTACTTAGCTTAATGTCAGCAAGACTTTGGACATGCATGCATCCCATACTACATACGCTCCAAATCAAGCCGTCTTCTCCAATTTCAGGGTTTCGAACCCTTGTCATGCATTGCATTATATTATTGTACACTTCCTATTCCCACCATACACGTGGCTAATGAGGCATACAGTTTCGGTCTAGTCCTGTTACTGCAAATACGTAGTAGTGATCATCTCACCAAAAGTCATGACGAACTACAAGGTACACCACGTACCAAGTTGGCACGAAGACTCATTGGGAACCTCACCCATGGTCCGTTCATCACCAACATAGAACAGAAAAACATCCCATTCTTACCACGGTACCTGGGAATTAACAGAGCGAGGTACGCAAACTCAGCACGTATCCCTACAAAAGGAAGAGAAAACTCTGGTTATCACCGCCTAGTGCTGGCCCTTAGAACAAATCAGATTATAGGGTATCATCCCTAACACCAACTCGATCCTCAAGCGAAAAGGAAAAAATACTTAATTATTAGTATTACCAAAAAATGTTGTATATTCAAAATATGCACAGTATTTTAAAACATTGATTGAGCCTGAATGGTCTGTCAAAATTGTAACTAAATACGGCGAATCGACATTCATCGATTGCCAACACCTCTGTAGGTCCTCGACCAATGCTCCTGGCTTGTGACTCTCAGCGAGTAGTACAATGGCGCCAAAAAGGGGGGTATCTCATACCCAGCAAATGAGGTGAAAGACACAATTTAATAATATCCAATCGTTGACAGACCTAGGGCATCAACACATTCTAGATTAGGTAAATAATTAAATCAGATCATTTACTAGATACAAGTATGTCAAATATACAGTCATATTTGACCTAGCCTACCGATCCCCAAACACCGGCGACCCAATCTCCCATCGTTCGCCACCACCTCAGACTCGGATCGCATCCAGGATCTTGGCCCGCGATCAATTACCTATTGGGTAAGAATTCGTCGGCGCACGAGGGATGACTCTGTAATGCCCCTGCCCCTGATCAGACCATTTTTATACAATTTAGAAGATAAATTAGTTATAGTATAGTATAACTGCCCACCACAAACTGCCTCTCAAAAGGTGGCTAACAGGATTGGTGACTCTTGATCATAGGCATTTATATTTATTGTTATTTAATTCTAAATCAATTTCCGATATGGGACTAATTTATACTATCTCATCCTCTCTCCTGTAAGTAAGTACAGCCGAACCCCCCCCCCCCCACTGTGTCACGTCACCTAGTAATGTCAGCAACAGCAAAGAGTTGTTGCTCTTTTTCTAGTGGGCCCCAGCTCCTCGCTGATGTCATGATGACGTCAGCTTCATACAGCAGCAACGTTGCTATCTTTCAAAGCCGTGCCCCCCTCCTCTCTCTTTACTTATATTTACCACATTGCCACCATACTCTTATTTTATGTATATATATATGTTTTTTTAGAAATTACGGGTGTTACATACCCCCCCTTCAGAAATCAGCATCCTCGTTGAGCACGAGGCATGTACAATCTAGTACAGGATCTACTTTCTAGTCGATGCGGAGCAGTCCGTGAGTGTCGCTCTCGTTAGAATACTGGAGACCAATCCCACTCCGCGGATCATTCTGTAGCCCTTACGTCCATCGTCCCGGAATACTAGGGATTGTCTCACTCCGCCAATCATTCTGGAGTCCATAACTCACGGCTCTTCCACACTCGGTGTCGAAAGTCGGCTCTGATACCATTTATAATGCCCCTGTCCCTGCTCGGACCATTTTTATACAATTTAGAAGAAAAGTTATTTATAGTATTGTACAACTGCCCACCACAGGCTGCCTCTCAAAAGGTGATTAACTGAATTGGTGACTCTTGATCATAGGCATTTATATTTATAGTTATTTAATTCTAGATCAATTCCCGATATGGAACTATTTTATACTCTCTCATCCTCTCTCCTGTGAGTAAGTACAGCCGAACCCCCCCCCCCCCCCAACTGTGCCACATCACCTAGTGACGTCAGCAACAGCAGAGAGTTGCTGCTCCTTCTCCGGCGGGCCCCAGCTCCTTCACACAGCAGCAACGTTGCTATCTTTCAAAGTCGTCCCCCCCTGCCTCTCTCTTTACTTATATTTACCACATTGCCACCATGCTCTTATTTTATGTATGTATATATACTATATGTTTTTTTGAAATTACGGGTCTAACAGACTCTCTATTTCTCGAGGCGGACGAATTCAATTTTAGCATAAGGATTGTTAGCCGTAGGGTAATACCTTACCCTAGACGATCCCTCAGACAACTCAAATCAAGCAAACCATCACACACCTTTAGACAAACGCAAACCCCGATAGAAATCAAGTCTTTCCAACATATAAATGCTACTAACACACATGTCCGAGACTTAGGCGTAGAGCGAAATGACCTATTTGACAGAATACACATCTACTACTAAGATTGAATTGTCCAGACTTTAGAAAAAGCCATAACTTCTAATCCACAAACTGGAATTCCATGAATTAATACTCTTTGGAAAGCTAAGAGGGTCTACTTCAATTCTTTAGTTAAGAGAACACCCACCTTCCTTGAGTTGAAAAATGAGAACAATAACAAGCTTTGGTCTTCAAGTTCCTCTCATTCTCCAGCTTGCCTCCACTTGATCAAAGACCTACAAAACAAAAGAAAGTTCTCTCTTTCTCTTTCTCACACTCTTTCTTTTCTTCTCACTTTTTCTCTTTCCTTTTTTTTGAACTAGAAGTTAGGATGAAGAACAATTGAAGAAGAAGAATGAGCTTTTGAAACAATGAAAAAATGGGGTGGGGGTGGGGGGGGGGTCAATTCCGGAATTTGATGGAGTGTGTGTGTGTGTGGGGGGGGGGGGGGGGGGGGTTGAGATGGAGGGTGGAGATGAGAAGGTGAGGGTGAGGTGGAGAGATGGAGGGTGGGATGAAAGCCAATTCAAAAATAAGGCTAGAAGCTTCTTGTTGTTTCTCATTTAATCAAGAAGATCAACCATGGCAAGATTTGGACCCTTGGATCTCATCAAAAATTATCACGCCCCGCTTCCCAAAATATGGGAACACGAGCACGTAACGAATGCCCAGCGAATGATTATACATCATCCATAAGCTATAACAGATTAACTCAACAATATACAAGAGGAAATAACCACGCAGGAAGAATATAATCACATAAATAACGAATAAACTCCAAAATAATCATGAAATAAATTCACTAAATAATAATCCAATATCTGAGATAAAAATAAACTTCGGGTCATAAAGCCCAAGAATACAAAGTATGATAAAAAAAATACAATAAGCAAATAATAAAAGATAGCTAAGCAGTCTAACAGTCCAGCTCCAATCTTCAGAGAGTTTGCTCACCAATTTCTTCAGGGATTGCTCCTTCGGTACCTGTTAATACTGGTTCTAAAAAGAAAGAAAAGAGTGCCCTTAAAGAAAGTTGTGGGCAGCAAGTAGAGAAAACAGAGGATAAAGGAAAACATGTATGTCAAAGAAAAATGACAGGTTCAAATTTAAAGAACAAAGCAAAGAGCAGGCAATAATATCAAAGGTGTGCAATTAATCACACATAAAATGTGTGATGTCAAGTCAAGTTCAATACAGGATCAAGTATGCAGGTTATTAATCATTTTATTAGCCTATCTAGTGCACGTACTACTGCATCCCATACTATAGGTTCGGCGCAAACACACAGTGAACGTTTTAGACCGATGGTGAATTTACGGATTATGTACTCGACGTAACATGATAACATGATAACGTGATAACATGATAACTTGGTAACGTGATAACCTTCTTCCGTGACAATCTCCTCCTTCCATGACGATATAACGATAAGGCCTTACCGAGTACATTTTTCGATTGTTCACTACCAAGTCTACCTATAGTATCCCGGCTTGTTATTAGTTTATTTTCATCCTATGTGAACATGCAAGAGGGTGTCAGTATTGTATGATACTAAGTATGACTAGTTCTATCCGTTCCAGACAAATCATGAAGCAAACAGGTCATTTACACACAATCCATATAATCAGGATAGCATGACCTTGCTATACTAAAATGTGGATTACAACCACTACAAAATAAAAAATCTGAATCCGCCGAAAGATCTAGAAAGTAGACTTCCCCACTCGGTTCCAGCAAGTATAATTAAGGCATATAAAAGATATAGAAATTATGGTGAAACTTCTATTCTATTCAGGTTTTATGTTCAGGCAGCATGCAGTAAATTGTGTTCAACTATTTGTTTCGGGTCAGACAACTCATCAAATAAATCTATAAAAATTCTGGGGCATTCCTACACATGTCTAGGTTCAGCTACATTTATTTCAGATTTTTCTTTTACTGTTAACATGGTTAATTAAATTAAGAAACAGAAAGATACGCATGCATTTGTGAATCTGGAATTTCTAACACAGCTGTACTAAAATGATGATATCTAGCAAACCACACATCGGAATTCAAATCCTCAAAAAGGGCAATAAACTAGATATTAGAGGCTATATTTCATGTTTATAAAGTTATTTCAAATTATGACAGTAGCATGGTTGAAAATCTCATTTAAAATGGAACAACTAGCAGTCCAGAAATTGTTTTAGCATGAAAGGATAATAAATAAATCATATGATCATATGTAGCATGCAAATTGGTAATCAAAGTGATCCTAGGTGTCAACACGCAAATTTCTAAGTTCAAGATACAATTATCACAGGCATGGTATCAATACATCGATCAACTTCAATCTAGCGCATACAATTTAACATGTCCAGCTTATCGAGTAGTCCTATGCATGAATCTAGTTATTTAAATGTGCATTTGCAAGAAACAATAGGAACTAGGTTTTAGATCAAAGAGACGGCACGATGTTAAGAGTATGTCGGGTTAGCTCGTGTAAACCCTTGATAAACTTAACCGAATTGTCAAAGCAGTATGATAACAAATCGGACTGGATTTACTTGCAGAGATCAAATAAACTTGAACAGAATAAAATGCTAGTTCAAGAAGAGACTTTCCTGTTAAATTGCAGATTTGAATAATATAAAATAACAGGATTGGAATCCCGGGCGAAAATCCCAAAAGAGCACGTGCGAAATACGTGTAGAGAAACCAACAGCAAGCAACAACAGCAACTCGGGTAAAAGCTCCACACCAAATCGGCCCAAAACAACAAACAGTGATTGGATCCGCTGTGTGCCAAACACCGAACAGCAAAATCACCCAATGGGTGATTGTCTTCAACCTTTGGCAGAGAGAGAGAGAGAGATAGAGAACGGCGCGACTACGACGCGGCAAGGCTCTGGACGATGGCGGAGCAGTGCGGTGACTGACGACGACGATGGAGGTAACGCTACGGTTGGGAAGCGACATAGCGGCGAGACTCTGACATGGCAAACTCTGTTTTCGGTCGAAAACAGAGGAAGACGACGATGCGACCTCGGGGCTTGGACGGCGATGCTAGGGATCTGTGGTGGATGCGAGGGTGAGCGATGAGGGTCAACGAAGGCAATGGGGGCACGGAGACGGAGGAACGGTGGCGGTGAAGCGACAGGCAATGGGTTCGGATGAAGGCAACGGGGATAGGGGATGAGGACGGGGCTAGGGTGACGAGAGCGAAGGGATGTAGGCAAGGGCGATAGGGAGGAGGAAGGTGGCGATTGGGAGATGGGCGATGGATGGGTTTAGATGGAAACAGGGAGAGGGAGAGAGAGCGAGAGGGGGTGGATGAACAGTATAGGGGGGGTTGAATAGGGAAAAAGGGTTAAGCGGCTGAGGGTTAGGGGATTAATAATAGATTAGGGTTTTATCAAAAGAGATTAGGGTATTTATAGGAAAAAGATAGGATATTAGGCTATTGGGTATTTGGGTATAGATCCAATAAAATAAAATATATTGTATATAATACAACTGATCAACATAAATCCAAATATAGGGAATAAGATATGTGATAAAAATATAATTTGTGTTACATATATTATTTTAGACAAATATAAACACAATTATCAATTAAGAAGGGATTTGTTTTAATAATAATAATAATAGTAATAACAAAATAGCAATAAATAATACCAACAACGACAATATCAATTATCTAATAGTTTATAAAAATAGGAATTTATGGAAATAGTCCCAACAGTAACAATGTTTTTTAGGGTAAAACGCAAATAGTCGATCAAGTAGAAATGGAAACAAGTTTATTCAAAATAATTATAATTATTGTTTAGAAAAATGCTTTAACAAAGAAACTTAAAACGAATTTAACAATAACAATTTATAAATATCGAAATAGAGAAAAATACTCATTAAAATACGTATTTGCAGGAATGGGGATTACAAAAATTCGTCCAAGATCAATCATGATGTAGGGTTTCCTAACCCTAGGTTAAACAACCCTAACCCTAATAAAAAAAATAATGTATGTTTATTTACAATTCAAATTAATATATATATCCATAGCAAAATATATTTAAATATTTAAATCATAGAGTATATACGGACATACTCACATCAAAACAATTATAGATCATATATCATATACGATCCAATCAAATATATATATAGATATCTATCTATATACTTACAAATAAGATAATTTGTATTTATAAAAATATATATTTATAAAAATTATTATTTTTTCAAAGATTGACTTGTCTAGATAATTGAGGCAAATCCACAGTTTAATTGAGAAGATATCCCGAGTTTATCTCATCGGGTTCAGAATAACTCACATATCTGAAATTTCTCAATTGAAACTAATAAATATTAGAAAAATATATAATCGCGTGCAATTCTCAACTGTGCACGGATTACAATGTAAAATAGCTATATACTATTTTGTGGGGTGTTACATTAAAAAATTAGATAAGATAAATAGAATATATTACTGATGCGGTTTATTTCTGGGAGACGTGTGGATGCACCAGGTGTGAGTTCGGACTCAATTTGTATTTGAAGGAGAAAGCTGCTCGTCTGACGACCCTCGGCTGACCTGGCGGAACCTGCGGCGACCTCAGAATGAGGCGGTGATCTGGGCTCGGATCAGAGGGTTCGGATCCGAGGTCTTGTGTACCTGCAGACGGTCCTGAAACACCGGGGTTTGTCTCGGTGGCGGACCCTCCGACGATCTAGTCAGTCTCTGTGAGAGAGTAGCAATAACTAGGTGAATTTAAGTGTTAAAAGATTGATTACCTCCAAAAGGTGGGTGAGGGTCTAGTATTTATAGAGATCCCCAACCAGGTTTGGTTCCGCTTGGGGGTCGGGTCTGGACCCGAAAGCCCATGGGCCTGACGTGGCAGAGGGCCCAGGGGGTTTAGGGCAGACGTGGCAATACCAGGAGCGGTATAGGGCTGACGTGGCAAAACCCTGGGTGGTATTTGGAGCTGACATGGCTGATCGTGGGTCTTCTGTGCTTCTGGGAGAATCGGAGGGCCTAGGCTGTGCCAGGTCATCCCCATGCTTCGCCAGAGAGGGGGGACGGCCCGTGGGGCTGTCACGGATCGGAGACCGAGGACCACTGAGGCTCGTCGGATACGAGGAGGCCAGTTCTGTGGGGGTGAACTTGAGGTTCGGCGCCGACCCTGCAATGGTTCGAAGCCAGACTAAATTGCTATATTTACCTTTCTTGAGTGAGAGTTGTATTGGGCCCTGGTTGGGCCCCCCAGGCCATTTTCACCCTACTACAATTACAAAAACAAATTTTAATTTTGCTGAAAGATCACACATCCTATAGAAAAATATATAAAATATTAATTAAAAATTATCCCTTAGTTGCAAATATTTTGGTCATTGTCTTTTTTTAACAAATATTTTTAAATTTAGTCCTGAAAAAAAAATTAACTCGGCATAAGCGTCTCTTCAACTTCAAAGAACCTCACAAAATATTGGAACCTGTCTACTTATTTCTATTGCATCATTTCGGATACTAGACAGGGCCGGCCCAAGGGTAAAGCAACCAAAGTTATGGCTTTAGGCCCCCAAAAAAAAATATGTATATAAAGAATAAAGGTCTCCTCACATACCAAAAAAATCCGAAATAGGCCTTCTTACATACCAAAAAGTCCGAAATTGATTATAATAATATAATAATAAAGGCCTACTCACATACCAAAAAAGTCTGAAATAGGCCTCCTCGCATACCAAAAAGTCCGAAATTGATTACAATAATATTATAAATGATTTTGCATCTCAAAAAGCGCAAAAAATAACATTTAAAGAAAAATATATTAATTTTAACAAAATATTATTATAAGTTTTTAGAAGACTTTATTTCGAAGTTTGCTTTAGACCTCAATAAGTGTTGGGTCGGTCCTGATATTAGATAGCTTTTCTATATCCAAAGAGACTTTTAGTATCGAATTTTTGGATATACGTGGTTGACCTCTACTATCACCAAATGGCTGCACACTAGACTTCCCACCAAAATCCAATAAGAATCCTCACTGGATTATGAATTATGATTAGCTGGAAGAAGTATTGACACAAGGACCACCTTATATATACTAGTATTTAGCAAGTACATTGCCCGTTTTAATAAATATTTTTTTAAGTAATATAATATAGCATGTTCGAGTGTCAAGAGTGGGACGTGACCTTAATAAAAATTTAAGAAAAAACTCTGATGTAAACGTACAGTGTACGTGTTAATTTAAAATTTTTGAAGTAAAAAAATATATATACTTTACATGCATCGTACGTGTTAATTAAAAAACATTTTAAGTAAAAAAATGGAATAGTTAGAATTGCACGTGCAATGCACGAATTTGTTTGTTGACAAATTACAACTCTAAGAGCATCCACTATCATTGTTGCCAATATATGGGTATTTGGCAATCGAAAATAGCAATGGAAAGAGTTCTCCTGCTATCGTTTAAGCCAAATTTTGATTAAAAAAATACTAATAAAATATTGAGACGGAAAAACATCTTCCGTCTAACATATTTTTTTTAATATAAAAAATTGACAGACGGAAGAACATTCTCCGTCTGTGAATTTCTTTGTTTTTTTTACAAAATAAAAATTTTATCAGATGGAAGATGATCTTTCGTTTGACATTTTTTTTTTAAATTGATGAAATGGCATTATCGCTTCTACACATTTCGGGGAGAACCAGCTTCAAGCAGGTACATTTGGTTTCCCAAAGAACATAGCCATTAAAAAAAAAAGTGGCTGGCATTATCGTAAATATGTGGGAAAATTGTGAGTGAAAGTGGCTGGATGGAATAACATCTTCCGTCCCAGCATTATTATTTTATTTTATTTTTGATTTTTTTTATTTAAATGGCATTTTGGTAAATATTTTGATTGCATTTTAGTATTCTTTTTTGGAAAAAATATGTTAAAAAATTTCGAGACGGAAGATCCTACTCTTCTATATTTTGGTGATTGCTAAAATATGCTACTATATTTAACAACATACTGTTCACTACTTTTCAAAAACAGTAGATTTTTAGCAAACGATAATAATAACTCTGAGAAACTCAAAATTTCCTTTTTTTTTAAAGATATATAGCAAACAATGGTGGATGCTCTAACTCTTCCATTATATACAAAAGGAAGACAGAACAGATGGATATATAGAAGATAGAGATAGAGATCAAGCCCTATAATGGGTAATACCCATTACACTCCTAGTCATTGATTGAAGAAGTCTTGTTTGTACTATATGATATTATGTAGTAAGAAGTCTTGTTTGTACTCTATGATATTCTGTAGTATCTGATAGTGACTTGCTCATTCTGTTTTTGACGCCCACAAAAGATTTCAGGATCAATAATAGTTTTGCCAGGAATTGAATGAGAAAGGACACTTGCCAATTTGTCTGCTTGTACTGTTCCTTCTGCCTTCAATGTCGTTTGTTCTCTCTTCTTCCGAGTTAATCCAATGCATGAGGGCTGCAAGTGGCATCCATCGAAACCGAAATTTTCAATAATGTATGAACAATTAGCTAAATGTTCAATAATGTATGAACAATTAGCTACATCATAGCAATGCCTTGAGAAGCCTACGGTTTCATGCCTTTTTACTTCTTCAAGTGAGGTTTGATAATTGATATTCAAGAGAGTGATGTCCGAAAAAGACCCTGTGAGGTTTGATAATTGATATTCAAATGAAAATGATATGAGGATACCTTGTTAGAACAAGTCAAGAGGAAGACCAAGTCTTGGAAACAACAACAACAGATCCAGCAACTGAAGATAAGAGTATCTATTTAGGAATAAGTTGTTGAAACTGAAGATAGGAGTCTATATATAACAAACCTATAGTTTAGGGATAAGTTGTTGAAACTGTTATATCTGTAACAATCCTATAGTTGAGGGATTAGTTGTTGAAAGTGTGTTATAAATTCAACAACTATGCTCCAGGAAAGTAACACAAGCCAATACAGAAATTCAAACTTTTCATGGTATCAGAGCATTTGAATCCTACACAATGGCTATCACAACCTCTTCAACCTCATTGACATCATCTACCTCTATCAACTCATTAGCCACATCAACCACCTCTTCACCCTTACAAATGACCCACATTCACCACCTGATCTCTGTCGAACTCGATCAGACTAATTATCTGCTATGGCGTGCCCAGTTCAAACCTCTCTTGAAGGGATATGAACTTGAAGGTTACGTTGACGGGACCAAAATATGTCCTCCTCGTAATCTCACCATCACCGACGGCGAACCAACAATCAATCCTGAGTTCCTGGCCTGGCAGAAACAGGACCAAATACTGCCCGGATGGCTTCTCTCATCGCTATCTGAAAGCACTCTTGCCCACATTGTTGGCCTTGAATCCTCCCGTGATGTATGGGCGGCACTTGAGAAGCAATTTGCTTCAAAATCCCACGCTCGAACTATGCAAATTCGACGTGAACTTCAAACCATGCGAAAAGGCTCGAAGACAATGTCTCAATATTTCCTCCATGCCAAGCAACTCTCTGATAGTCTCGCTGCATCAGGAAATTCCTTGAGTAAATCTGACCTTCAGCAGATTATTCTTCAAGGTCTCGATTCTGCGTATGACGCCATAGTCACGACCCTCACAGCAACGGTTGATGACATTGAGATGGAAGACTTTTATGCCCACCTCCTTGCCTTTGACATGAGAGTTGAGGCTCAGCAATCCATCCTTCAACAGCAACCAGTGGCCAACGTTGCTTCCTATCAGCGCTCCAACCCACACAAACAAGGCAGCAATAATCGGTCTCATTTGTCCCAATCCAATCATCAGACTGGCAACAGTCGTGGATCATATCGATCTAAGAATCGACCTCAACCTGTTGCCAATGCCTCTGGACCTTGCCAGTTATGTGGTCGAAAGAACCACGTTGTTGCTAATTGCTGGTTCCGGTTTGATAAAACCTTTTATCCTCATGCCACAACATCCAAGGCATACATTGCTGCACCTGATTTCTTTGCTGTTAATGAGTGGATCCCGGACAGTGGAGCAACGCAGCATCTCACGGCTGATCTGAACAACCTTCACCTTCGTTCTGAGTATGATGGACCTGACCGGATCCGTGTTGGTAACGGTAATACCCTACCTATAGCTCATACTGGTAATGCCTGCATCTCTACACCACATCGCACTTTTCAATTAAACAAACTCTATCATGTTCCTACTATTTCTGCAAATTTACTTTCTGTTTCCCAATTCTCCAAAGACAATGATGTGTATTTTGAATTTCACCCCACCTTTTTTCATGTGAAGGATCGTTTAACGGCGAAGGTACTTCTGCAAGGCAGGAATAGGGGAGGACTCTACCGCTTTGACGATGTTCCAAATATCCTAAGCTCACCACCATCGGCATTTACCACTGAGTCGCTTTCTTTATGGCACCAGCGTATTGGTCACCCAATGCTTCGAACTGTCAAAAACATTGTGGATTCAAATAATCTTTCTGTCTCAAATAAAGAAGTTTCCCCTTGTCATGCATGTAATGTAAGCAAGAGTCGAAAACTACCTTTCCCTACTCAACTGACTTCAGAAATACTGATGCACCAGGTAACATCATCACAACAAATGCTTCTCATCAACTCCAATCCCCCCCACCACAACCTGCTACAACACCCATAATACCACCCATTACTCCAATTCAACCCATTGTACCATCCTCAACCATTATTCCTACTGATGCACCAACATCTCTAGCACAGCCTATTCCATCTCCTCCAACACTCGATAACTCCCAAACCACCACTGAATCCATCTTACCCAATCCACCACAACACCATATGCTTACCCGAGCACGCGACGGCATCAGGAAACCCATCCAAAGATTATGTTTAAATGCGACTAATCATCCTTTGCAAGCTACAGATATCACAGAACCTACCTGTCACTCCTAAGCATCAGGCAATCCACATTGGAGACAGGCAATGGACGAAGAGATCAATGCCCTAATTCGAAATGCCACATGGACATTGGTTCCTTCTCAACCAAACATGAACATTGTTGGCTGCAAATGGGTATTTCGACTTAAGCGCAAGGCAGATGGCTCGTTGGATCGCTACAAGGCTCGTTTGGTGGCAAAAGGTTTTAACCAACAAGAAGGCATTGACTACAGTGAGACGTTCAGTCCAGTGGTCAAGCCTTACACAATTCGATTGATACTGACAGTTGCCATCAATCAGTTGTGGTGCTTTCGTCGGTTGGATGTACAAAATGCATTCTTACATGGTGTACTTCATGAAGAGGTGTATATGAAGCAGCCACCGGGGTATGTTGACTCTCGCTTTCCTTCTCATGTGTGCCGTCTACACAACTCATTGTACGGATTAAAGCAAGCCCCTAGAGCTTGGTACTTCCGATTAAGCACATATCTTATCCAACAACTCGGCTTTACTGCATCCAAAGCCGATACATCTCTCTTCCTCAAAGTCACAGATAGGTACACAATCTATATACTCATATATGTTGATGACATAATTGTCACAGGTTCATCTCAACATCATGTTAATGAGTTCATTGCTCAGTTGAGCTCAGTCTTTGCCATTAAAGATCTTGGCGACCTCAGTTACTTTCTGGGTATTGAAGCAATACATCAACCAGAAGGTATATTTCTCTCGCAAAGGAAATACATTATTGACCTTTTAACAAGGTCCAAGATGGATGGGGCAAAGCCAGTACATAGCCCCTTGGCTCCTCAAACTCAATTATCTCAGTCTGGCTCCACAAAGTTCTCAGATGCTACACTTTTTCGCAGTACTGTTGGAGTTCTACAGTATTTGACATTCACTCGACCTGACATCTCTATTGCAGTCAATAAAGTCTGTCAATATATGCAAAATCCCACAGAGGCTCACTGGATAGCTGTCAAGCGCATTCTACGCTACCTAAAGCAGACCTCCACCTATAGGTTATATCTCAAACGCTCCAGCAATCTTCATCTCCATGCCTACTCTGATTCGGATTAGGCTGGTTGCTCAGACGATCGTAGATCTACCGGTGGCTATTGCATATTCCTTGGTCAGAATTTAATCTCTTAGAGTGCACGCAAACAGAAAACTGTCTCAAGATCAAGCACTGAAGCCGAATATCGAGGGATTGCGATTGCCACAGCTGAACTTATGTGGATTGAATCCTTGATTAAGGAACTCAGTCTTCGTACAACTTCTCCACCAATTCTTTGGTGTGGTAATTAGGGTGCCACATACCTCACTGCTAATCCAGTGTTTCACGCCCGCACAAAACATATAGAGTTTGATTACCATTTCGTGCGAGAGCGAGTAGCATCACGTCTACTGGATGTCAGGTTTATCTCTACCAAAGATCAAATTGCTAATATATTTACCAAAGGTTTAAGCACTCCGCGATTCCAATATCTTCGAGACAAGTTAACCATCCAGCATCTAACGCTTAACTTGCGGGGAGGTGTTAGAACAAGTCAAGAGGAAGACCAAGTCTTGGCAACAACAACAACAGATCCAACAGCTGGAGATAAGAGTATCTGTTTAGGTATAAGTTGTTGAAACTGAATATAAGAGTCTATCTGTAACAAACTTATAGTTTAGGGATAAGTTGTTGAAACTGTTATATCTATAACAATCCTATAATTGAGGGATTAGTTGTTGAAAGTGTGTTATAAATTCAACAACTATGCTCCAGGAAAGTAACACAAGCCAATACAGAAATTCAAACTTTACATACCTAGAGAAATACAAAAATACAAAAGCTTTGTATAGGAATACACACAGAAAAGAGTACAATTAGCTGAAACACAATGAGATGATACTGATCAACCCTCATATCATGTTGCCATTGTCGACAAATATAAGGAAATTAAGGAAAAGAAAACAGACCACAATTCAATGCCGAAGCAAACTGATGACTATTCATTTTTACGAAGAAAAAAAAAATCAGCAAAAGAAGCGCCACTACGAAATGGACTTAGCTAACTTATAACGAATAACATAGAAATATACTAATTATCAGTAGTCTTACAGAACTTGTGTTTGCTAATAGCCACGGAACAAAGTTGTACTAAGAAATAAATACCAAACTCACTACAAACTCCATGGGTCCAAAATCTCTGCTCTCTCCTGCACAAAACCACACAGAAGCATCTGCATTCAAACTCATAAACCACAATGTCTTTCAAGAAACTCACTAATCACCGCCCACTTTCTGAGCTTTATTGTGTCGCCCACCAGTAGAATCATTTTGGCGATTTCGCTTGCCATCAAAATGCCTACCTCCTCTGTTGCCTTTACCCCCCCTGCAATGTAACATAAAATTCTGTAAAGTATACAGGAGAAGCATGATAGACCCTTCTGAAAGAACCAAAACATATGAAGAGCGCGACTTAATCAGTCTTTCCGACAGTGAAGTCATACTGAAACTTGTTGAACATAATAAAATGTATCTTAAGGAATAAGTACAGGCATATAAACAAATCCATCAGGTCAACATATTATATCTCATAATATAGGTAGCTCCTTTTTATAAGAAGGTATTTTGAAATAACAATTCAAATAAAATATTTTGAAATAACAATTCAAATAAAACCAAGAAATGGATGCAGGAAAAAAAATGGAATAATATGGAGACATATACCACCCTCTGCCATTGCCTTTCCCCTTGCTATGTCTATCCTTACTGCCCTGGAGGAGCAAGCTCCAATACTCCTTTTCAGCATCACCTGGAACCAAAACATCCAAACAAAAAGAAAATAAGTCAACCCAAACCAAACCCACTAAACCCATCACAAGTTGAATGAAAATGGTACTTCATTTAATATTCATGATTATCCTAGGTGATGTGGTGTCCAAGAGGATTCTAGTAAACTAGTATTCCTATATAAGGTGCATTCTATACAAGGTACAAAAGTTACGAAGTTTGCACCAATTTTAGCAAGCTGTACATCACGGTACATACTTATAAACATGTACATCACAGTACATATTTGGACGTAACAAAGAATGCTACTAGGTAATATAGGCTGTAGTCCAATGTAACCATTTTCTAAGGTACAACTAGCGCACAGGTATGGCCAGCTGCAATGTGGCACTATCGGTAGTCCGACATACTTATTTGGACATAACAAAGAATGGTAGCAATTTACCATTTTCTAAGACACAATTGAGTTCAAAAGACCAACTAAACATGTGAACAATCTTAAGTCCTTTCAATGTGGAACTGTTGCTAAGATCTGGATATACATTTAACAGGTTGTTTCTGCTCCCCAAAAAAAAATTTAATAATAATCTCACTCTGTCAGATTGTCCCAGCTAATTTTGCAGCCTATGCAATGTGATCCATCCAATGCGTGACAGCCAATGGTTGTCTCCCAAAAATTGCTAAAGGTCTCTTTTCTGCAGGTTCTGAACTAAGAGATATTCAACCATTTCTTTCAGCTGTTAACTATATTTTTTATTTTCATATTCCATGTCATTTTTCACATGTAGCTTAGACATATATCAAGCAGCTCCTTATCCTATCTTACTGTTGTTAATTCATATTGCAAACGCTGTCATTACTATCTATGAAGCATAGATATGGGTACGGGGTGCGGGTACAACACGACGCGGGTACAGGGATACGTGATTTTACAAAAAAGTAGGATACAGGTACGTTGGTGGATACGTTAAATATAATATATATATATATATATATATATATATATATAATAAATTACAAAGAAAGCTATCAAGTGGCTCTCATTCAATCTCCTCTAAAATCAATGGCTTAGATTTATTCTCACAAAACATATTTACCCACCCAAAATTTCAAACCCCAAAATTAAATTTTCCCCCCAAAACTAAAAAAACTCATTACTTTATTATTATCTCTCTCTTCTCTCATCACTTTTTCATATTTCTCTCTTTCTCTCTCTCCCTCTCTCTTTCTCATTCTTTCTTTATTTACTTACAAATTTAGATTTTAAGATTTCAGGTTTGTAAAATTTTTAGAATTTTTATGTTTTTTTTATTGCACATGTTATATTGAAAATAACAAATATCTCTTCAACAGTTAAATTTGATCATTTTCCATCCTTAAAGTTCTAAGAAGTTGGATTTTACACCCTTATTTATAATTATTTTTCAACATATACTAATAGAAATATGGACTTTTATTTACAACTAATTATTGTCATACTATTCAAACTTGAACTACATAATTGTTGTTTTACTGTTTACATGGCTTTTCGTGTGTTGTATCGTTCCGAAGACGTGCCGTAGGCACGTGCCCAGGGGCAAATATATATATATATATATATATATATATATATATATATATATATATATATATATTATTAAAAATGCATATATTTCATAGAATTATAAGAATACATTATAATTATGAGCATTTTTAGGGAAAAAATTGATAATCTAACTATCAAAACATTGTGCATACTTATTTTGTGTTTGAGCATAACATAAAACATCAAGTTTTTAAAATTACGCTAGGGACCTAAACATTCATCTTCACTTAACTTTGTCCAAAAGTTACAAAAATGTATTTAAAAAATGGATACTCCTTGGGTACGCACCCGGGAGTACCCAAGGAGTATCGGTACCCGAACGCACCCGACACGGATACGTTGAGCATTTGGAAGTACCCATGCTTCCTAGATTACTATCCTTCAATCTCACCATGGAAACAAAATCCAACTGTAGTAATTTACGTGAACGCATTTGCTATCAACTTGAGAATCTACACTAGAGAGTATTAGTTAAGAAAATGAACTACAAATAATTGGAAAAACTTGCAGGGCAAGGGATCAAAAATGGACAATAAATATTTAATAGTATTATACAATCACAGACTGAGATATACAAAGTTGATCAAGCTACTGAGGCATTGAATTAATGAACCATACGATGAAACTTTGAAAAAGAGTGATCGAACATAGACTGAGACTAGAATCAATAATGTTTGAGAATCAGTTTGGATTTATGTCTGGGAAGTCAACAATGAAAGCAATTTATGTACTAAGGAGACTTGTGGAAAAAATATAGAGAGAATAAGAAAAATCTACAAATGATGTTTATAGATCTAGAAAAATCTTATGATAATGTAGTCCCTAGAGACATTATGGTGGATGTTAAATAACAAAAATATAACTATTTGGTGTATTAAGGTGATTAAGGATATGTATGGAAGGGCAACAACCACAATTAGAACAACCACAGGAGAAAGTAGTGAATTCTCTATTATAGTAGGTTTACACTAAGGTTCGATTTTAAGTCCCTACCTCTTTACTTTGGTGATACAAGATAAGGTGCCTTGGTGTATGCTTTTTACCGATGACGTAGTTTTAGTGGACGAGACTAGAGCATGAATCAATGCTAAATTAGAATTGTGAACAGAGACTTTGAAAGGTAGAGGCTTTAGAAAAAGCGGCACTAAAACAGAACATATGAAGTGTAATTTTAGCGATATTCATAATACAAATGAGAAAGTAGTTAAGCTTGATGGTCAATAGATACCTAAGAGAAACCGTTTTCGATATCTAGACTCGATTATACAAAGATATTTAGATATTTTTGTGAAGATGTTATATGTCGGATCCAAGCAGAATGACTTAAGTGGAGAAGCGCTAGTAGAGTTTTGTGTGACAAACGTATACCTTGAAGTTGAAGAAAAAATTTTATAGGACGGTTGTTAGACCAGCAATGATGTATGGAGCAATGATGGGCAACAAAAAAACAACAGGTCCAAAAAATAAGTGTAATAGAGATGAAAATGCTAATATGGATGTGTTGTAAAACAAAAATAGAAATGAGCATATACTAGACAAAGTAAAGGTAATTCTCATCCAAGATAAATTAAGAGAGAATCGTCACAGGTGGTTTGGATATTTCACATGAAATAACTCGAGCAAGAACACTAGCCAAGCCTAGAACACTTGGTCACTCACTCCCTCGGACAGCTGATCACCAAAGTCTGCAAGTTTGACAAATTGCATGAAAAGGAAAAAAGAAACAAAATGCCCGTCAAGGCGTCAATGCAAGTTACGGGCTGCATGTAGTGCAGGCAACAAGTACTAAAACAGATAAAGAATATACAGAGTGGCAACAAGAAACAAGTACTGAAGTAAGAATTGAAGGGATGTGACAGCAAAGTAGAACAACTAACCCTTAATCAAGAAATAGAATCAAGTAACATAATGAGATAACAAGGTGCAAGTGGCATGTAACAAGTATCAAGTATCAAGAAGCATGGAAGCAAGTAACAAGTAACGAGTAACAAATATCAAGTAGCATGTACAAGTAACAAGTAATAGCAAGTGATCATGTCATTTTCAAGTCTTGTATCTAGTCCTATCTAGATAGCACTTCATGCGTCCCAAATTTTTACCACATGGTTGCTACATTCAAGCAAGTTACGTTTAGATTTCGTAATGGATCATAGAGGGCAGTGTACTCAGATATCAAGTATCAAGTAATCACGTGTCAAATATCAGGTATCAAGTATCAAGTGTCAAGTATCAAGTGTCAAGGATCATAGGGTCGCCGAGGTGTGTCGCGACGGGGGTCGCCGGCAGTCGGAAGGCGGCGCGACGGCGGGGTAGGCCAACGGTCGAGTGCACACAGGGAGAGAGGAAGGAGGTGATTAGGGTTGGATTTAGGAGAGATAAGATTAGGGTTCAGAAGATAAAGACTCTAGAGGAGAATAACAAATTAGGTTGGGGTTTAATAATGAGATTTGGGTTAAGTTAGGATTTAAAGAATCAAGAGAAGATAGGGGGAAACAAGATCTGCTTGTTAGGCAGATATGGAGAACGTGAAGGAGAAATTGATGGGAGGCTGGGTCAAGGAGGGTACTGGGTAGCGGGTATTAGGAACCAATAGGGCGGGTAATAGGGTTTAAACAGGTAGACTGGGTAAAAACTAGATCCAATAGGGCAGAAACAAAATGAATAAACAATTAGGCCATGAATGAAAAAAATTGAAATTAACAAATCATCCAGAGATAAATATTTGGCAGAAAAATTGAATCAAGAAGATTGAAATCACAGACGACAAAAACAATAGATGAATTTTATTGAGAACGAAGAACAAATGCACGGTCCAAAAGAAAGAATACAATCAGATAGAATACACTAGAAAGATAAGTACAGTACAAAATACAAGAAACGGGATACAGGAGTTACAAATCCTACCCACCTAACAAAAAGAATTTAATCCTCGAAATTCAAAAAAGAGGTACGTAGGGTAACTCCAAAAAAGAAAGAACCACAACAACAAAAACAAGGCTACACAAACAAATGAGGAAACCCCCGCTGGATATCCTCCTCCAGCTCCCAAGTTGACTCACCCGGCAAGTGAGGATTCCAAGAAATCCGAACCAGCCTGATAACCTTGTTCTTCAGCACTTTCTCCCACCGATCCAAAATAGCAACTGGCGGAATCTCACAAGTCAGATCCGGCTGCACGGACAACTCTTAGTAGTCGATCACGTGGCTCTCATCACAAATATATCTCCTGAGTTGTGAGACATGGAAGACATCGTGCACCCCAGATAAAGCTGGTGGCAATGCAAGACAATAGGCCACCTTGCTTACTTGTTTCACTATATCAAACGGCCCGATGAACCTAGGGCTTAGCTTGCCCCCACCACCAAACCGAATGACACCTCTCCACGGCGATACCCTAAGGAAAACATGGTCACCAACCTCAAACTCCAAGGCTCTCCTATGGACATCTGCCCATCTCCTCTGCCTGTCTTGTGCTGCCTGAAGAAGCTTCCTGATCTGAGTCACCGCATCAACAGTCCTGGTGATCAACTCCGGACCCAACAACTTCCTCTCACCAATGTCATCCGAGCACACTGGTGATCTGCACTTCTGACCATATAGTGCCTCGAACGGTGTAGCTTTAAGACTGGCCTGAAAGCTGTTATTGTACGAAAACTCTAAAAGATGCAAATGGTCCTCCCAAGATCCACCAAATTGCAACACACAGGACCTCAACATGTCCTCAAGAGTCTGGATGGTCCTCTCTGACTGTCCATCTGTCTGGAGGTAAAAAGCTGTGTTGTACTTCAGTTTACTCCCCAGACTACTCTGAAGACTCCCAAAACTGAGACCTGAAACTCGTATCCCGGTCGGATACAATATTGACTGAAATCCCATGAAGCCTGACATCTCTTGCATGTAATTCTCTGCTAGACTCTCAGTAGACTGTCCGACTCTGAAGGAAATAAAGTGAGCACTCTTCGTCAGTCTATCCACAATCACCCAAATGGCGTTGTGACCCTTGGGACTCCTCGACAAGACGGTCACAAAATCCATCGTGATGTGTTCCCACTTCCACTCCGGAATGGGAAGAGACTGAAGAAGTTCGACGGATCTCTGATGCTCTGCCTTCACCTGCTGGCAGATCAAGCACTGAGACACAAACCTAACCACGGCCCTCTTCATACCATGCCACCAGAAGTGAAGCTTCAAGTCCTGGTACATCTTAGTACCACCGGGATGAATAGAGTACGACGACTAGTGGACTTCCTCAAACAACTTCTAACGAACTTCACTCTTCGGGACACACAACCTGGACCCAAAACGAAGCGATCCATCTTCATAAATAACCATATCTGTTCTGGAACCTGCCTCAACCTCTGCTCTGAATTCCGGCAACTGCTCGTTACCGGCCTGAGCCTCTTTAATCTGCTCAACAATAGATGACTGTAGCTGAAGCATCATGCAACTCCGATCAGAACTCAGCAAGATCACATCCAGTTCCAACCTCCTTATCTGCTCAACCAGTTCCCTCTGCTGAGTCAGGAAACATGGCGACAGGTCTCCTACTCAAAGCATCCGGCACTAAGTTGATCTTACCGGGGTGATACTGCAGATTAATATCATAGTCGGCCATTAACTCCAACCAACGCCTCTTCCTCATGTTCAATTCCTTCTGGGTGAAATATACTTGAGACTTTTGTGGTCAGTAAAGATTTTCATTCGGTCTCCAAGTAAATAGAGTATCCACAGCTTCAAAGCAAAGATCACCGCTGCCAACTCCAAATCATGAGTCGGATAGTTCCTCTCATGCGGCCTCAACTGCCTAGATGTATAAGCAACAACTCGGCCCTTCTGCATCAATACTGTACATAGTCCCTTGTCAGAAGCGTCACAGTGAACCACAAATCCACATGTACCATCCGAAATAGTTAACATTGGCGCTGACGTCAACCTGCTTTTCATCTCTGCAAAAGCTTCGCTGCAAGCTCCATCTCAGATAAATTTCTGATTCTTCCCTGTCAGCGGTACAGCTATCTTCGAAAAATCTTGGACGAATTTCTGATAATATCCAGCTAGACCAAGGAAATTTTTCACCTCATAAACTGACTTAGGCACTGGCCAATCTTTACTGCAGCAACCTTGGACGATCAACTGAGATTCCTTCGCCCGAAATGATATGCCCCAAGAAGGTAACTCGTCAAGCCAGAATTCACATTTGCTGAGTTTTCCATAGAGCTGATTCTCCCTCAGAGCCTATAGGACCAACCTTAGATGCTCAGCATGTTCCTCCTGGTTCTGAGAATACACCAGAATATCATCTATGAAGACCACCACAAATCTGTCCAGAAATAGGAAACATACCGTGCATCAGACTCATGAACATAGCTGGCGCATTCGTGACTCTGAAAGGCATCACAAAGAACTCATAATGCCCGTACCTGGTCCTGAACACAGTCTTCTGCACATCAGTCGCTTTCACCTTGACCTGATGATACATAGAGCGAAGATCCAACTTCGAAAAGATAGACGCTCTGCCCAACTGGTCAAACAAATCATCAATCCCGGACAGTGGGTACTGGTTCTTCACAGTAACACTGTTCAGTTCCCGGTAATCAATGCACAGTCTGCGGCTTCCGTCCTTGCTGACAAAAAGAACTGGAGCTCCCTACAGTGAAACGATGGGTCTGATGAACACCAAATCTAGCAAACCCTGAATCTGCACCTTCAGCTCTGCTAGCTCAACCGGTGCCATCCTATAGGGACTCTTCCATATCGACGCAGTACCTGGCTGAACCACAATACCGAATTCCACATCCCTATCTAGGGGTATCCCAGACAACTCTGGAAATACATCCAAAAATTCCTGCACGACTAGAGGCGCGGCCTCACAGCCTGTGTGCAACTCCATAGCACGAGTCTCCTGATCAACTGCAGTCTTAGCACGGCTAAGGAGTCCCCAACTTAGAACTCAAACTCAGCGCAACTTGGGATTCTAAATACAACCTTCTTGGCTCGGCAATCTATGACAGCATGGGACTCACCCAACCACTCCATACCAAGAATGACATTGAATCCAGAATTCCCAAATACAATCAGGTCAACCTTGAAATCTGCGCCACCAATAACTACGGGACTCCTCTTGCACTCGCGAAAACAGACAACACTGCCACCTGTGACAATGCTCCAAGCCTCTGGCATAATGCTGCACTCCAACTGATGCCGATCCACAAAGCGGGAAAAGACGAAGGAATGGGTTGCCCCGGAATCAAAGAGAACATGAGCAGAGAAAGAACGAACTCAGATAACACCTATGATGGAGCCAAAAGACAAGGGAAAAAGAGTAACGATTAAGGAATGAGGAATAACAATGCAAAAAAGATAACATGAAAGAATAGAGCAAAGCAATGAAAGAAGCAAGGAAAAATAACAAAACAACAAAATGCAAAATACCTGCAACGACTCCTTCTGTCGTCTCAGCTTCTGCAGCCGTCAGGTTATAAGCCTCACCTCTTATGGGAGCTGTGGTCCTCTGAACGACGATCTGGCGCTGAGGGAGCAGCGGTAGCCTGACCAAACCACAAGCTGGTGCACCCGGCTGAGTCGGACCCCGGGCTAGAAGAGTCATCCTCTGCTCGCACTGAGTGGTCAGTAGCGCCACAGCCAAAGCAACAACGATTTGCCCTCCTGTAGTCCTTGTTTCTTGCCATGTTTCCTTGCCTTGTATGTGCACGTCCATGCTTGCTTTAATAATAATAACAAGTAATCAAATCGGGGTTAAGGGAAAAGACCTAGTAATGGAAAATACAGAAATGTGTACTTGGAAGGGAGCCCGTGTTTTCCACTTGCTTACTCGACTACATGCTTTCCCACAGGAGAGGTGTACTCGGAGGGGATCCACAGTTCCTACTTGACACGTGATTACTTGACACTTGATACTTGATACTTGATAATTGATACTTGATACTTGACACGTGATTACTTGTACTTGATACCTGAGGACACTGCCCTCTCTGATCCACTACGAAATCTAAACGCAACTTGTTTGAATATAGCAACAGTGTGCTAAAAATTTGGGACGCACGAAGTACCACCTAGATAGGACTAGATACAAAATTTGAAAATAACATGATCACTTGCTCATCCTTGTTACTTGCTTGAACATGCTACTTGACACTTGTTACTTGTTACTTGCTTGCATGCTTCTTGATACTTGATACTTGTCACATGTTACTTGCACCTTATTATCTTGCAATGCTACTTGATTCCATTTCTTGATTAAAGAGTTAGTTATTCTACCTTGCTGTCACATCCCTTCCATGCTTACTTCAGTACTTGCTTCTTATTGCCACTCTGTATATTCTTTATCTGTTTTAACACTTATTGTCTGCACTACATGCGGCCCGTAAATTGCATTGACAGGCGTGTGACTTGTTTGTTTCCAGATCTGATTATTTGAGGAAATTTGTATTTGTTTCAAGTAATTTTGTTGGTTACAATAATTTGTTCATGCATGCGTGGATGATTCTTTCTTGTTTACTTCTCATATTTCTTGTGACTTGTTAGAAAGATCCTTACAGCTCATGAATGGTAAAAGCCATTCACTGGACTTGTGTCGCGTATCTGTATTCCGTATTCCTTTTTGGGAAGTGGGGCGTGACAGGGTTTTCAGCGGTATCAAAGCCCAGATTTGGTTAATGTATTAGTTTGACTAATACGTTAAGACAAGTTTGGCTCGATCAGGGATTGGCTCAACAGTACACAGACCATGCATTACATGAACAAATAATAATCAACTTATCTGGATGCTAATTGTTTTTGGATTTGTGCAGACCATGGCTCGCAGAGGTTCCATTTCCCGTCCTCAGGACGAACAGCCTGGGCTTGAGGCTATTACGAATGTGCTGGAGTGACTGATCCACATGCAGCACAATCACAGTGATCTTGTGATGGCCGCATTGGAAGTTGCCCGCAACACAACCCCCATTGTGCCCACGCAGGCAGCTCTTCCTCCTTGTCCGGGTACAGTTACAGACTACATGAGGCTACACCCTGACAAATATTCCGACATTGAGATGCCGCTTGAGGCCGAACAGTGGTTTATCAGGACGGAGCAGCAGTTGTTGGCGACGAAAGTTGCTAATGCCGATCGTGTGGATGTGGTGAGCATCCAATTGGTGGACCTTGCCCACATATGGTGGAGGGCCGAGTCCGAAAGGCTCGAGCGGCCCATTGCTTGGACCACGTTCACCAGGAGCTTCTCAAAGTTCTTTCCCAGCAGCACTCGAGTTGAGATGAAGCGGCAGTTCCTTGCCCTGAAGCAGGTTGGTCGTTTGTTCTGTTTTGAAACTGTGTTCCATATTGTTCATACGATACTATAACATGACTCAATTGGAACAGGGTGCCAGATCAGTGGACGAGTACGTGGCAGAATTCACCAGGTTTAGCCGCTTTGCAGCTGCTTTGGTGGTGAACGAAGATGATAGGGCCCGGAGATTCCTACTGGGGCTTGAGCAAGATATTCAGATGCATCATGTTTCCCTTCGCCTTTGTACTTACGCTGAGGCTCTTGAGGCAGCTCGAGCTCAAGAGCAGGCCCGCAACAAACTGACCCCTCCCCAGCGGACTGTTCAGCACCCCGCTGCCACTGTTGTTAGGCCTTTAGGTGGACCGATTCGGAGGACAGTCCCGGCCCATCCGATCAGGACAGCTCCCTACTCTTCTGTTGGCCCTCAGAGAGTTGGTTTTTGCGACTTTTGCCAACTAGCTGGGCATAAGCGCAAGGACTACATGAGGGCAAATCGCCGTTGCTTTGGCGGTGGCGCTGCTGACCACTCATTGCGAGATAGCCCACAGCAGGGGATGGCTCTTCTAGCCCGGGGTCCGACTCAGCCGGGAGCACCAGCTCGTGGTCCGGTCAGACCACCGCTTCCCCCTCAGTGCAAGATCATCGTTCAGAGGACCACGGCTCCCAGGAGAGGTCAGGCTTATAACCTGACGGCTGCAGAAGCTGAAACGGCAGGAGTCGTTGCAGGTATTTTGAATTTTGTTGTTTTGTTATTTTCTCTTGCTTCTTTAATTGTTTTGCTCTATTCTTTCATGTTATCTTTTTTGCATTGTTATTCCCCATTCCTTAACTGTCACTCTTTTTCCCTAGCCTTTTGACTTTATCTTAGGTGTTATCCTAGTTCGTTCTTTTCATGCTCATGTTCTCTTTGATTCCTGGACGACCCATTCCTTCGTCTCTTCCCGCTTTGTGGATCGACATCAGTTGGAGTGCAGCATCTTGCCAGAGGCTTGGAGCATTGTCACAGGTGGCGGTGTCGTCGTCTGTTCCCGGGCGTGCAAGCAGAGTCCCGTAGTTATTGGTGGCACAGATTTCAACGCTGACCTGATCGTAATTGGGAATTCTGGATTCGACGTCATTCACAGTATAGATTGGTTGGGTGAGTCCCATGCTATCATAGATTGCCGAGCCAAGAAGGTTGTATTCAGAATCAGGGATCGCACAGAGTTTGAGTTCCATGCTGGGGAGACACCCCTCGGCCAAGCTAAGACTACAGTTGAGCAGGAGACTCGTGCTATGGAGTTGCACATAGGCTGTAAGGTTGCACCTTTAGTAGTGTGGAAATTTTTGGATGTATTTCCAGAGGAGTTGCATGGGCTACCCCCAGATAGGGATGTGGAATTCGGTATTATGGTATTGAGGTTCAGCCAGGTACTGCACCGATATCGAAAAGTCCTTATAGGATGGCACCGATTGAGCTGGTAGAGCTGAAGGTGCAGATCCAAGGATTGCTAGATTTGGGTTACATCAGGCCCAGTGTTTCACCGTGGGGAGCTCCAGTTTTTTTTGTCAGCAAGGACGAAAGCTACAGACTGTGCATTGAATACTGAGAACTAAACAATATTACTGTGAAGAACCGGTACCCGCTACCCAGGAATGATGATTTGTTTGACCAGTTGGGAGGACTGTCTGTCTTTTCGAAGTTGGTTCTTCGCTCAGGGTATCATCAAGTCAAGGTGAAAGTGACTGATGTGCAGAAGACTGCGTTCAGGACCAGGTACGGGCATTATGAGTTCCTTGTTATGCCTTTCGGAGTCGCGAATGTGCCAGCTATGTTCATGAGCCTGATGAACAGTCTTTTCCCCCTTTCTGGACAGATTCGTGGTCTTCATAGATGATATTCTGGTATATTCTCGGAACCAGGAGGAACATGCTGAGCATCTGAGGATGGTTCTGCAGACTCTAAGGGAGAAATAGCTCTATGGGAAACTCAGCAAATGTGAGTTCTAACTTGTCCGAGTTACCTTCTTGGGGCTTATCATCTCGGGCAAAGAAATCTCAGTTGATCCGTCCAAGGTTGCTACAGTGAAAGATTGGCCAGTGCTTAAGTCAGTTTCCGTGATGAGAAGTTTCCTTGGTCTAGCTGGATATTATCGAAAATTCATCCAAAACTTTTCGAAGATAGCTGGGCCACTGACTAAGCTGACAGGGAAAGATCAGAAATTTATCTGGGATGGAGCTTGCACTAAAGCTTTTGCAGAGTTGAAAAGCAGGTTGACGTCAGCGCCAGTGTTAACTATTCCGGATGGTACACGTGGATTTGTGGTTCGCTGTGACGCTTCTGGCAAGGGTCTAGGTGCAGTATTAATGCAGAAGGGTCGAGTTATTGCTTATGCATCTAAGCAATTGAGGCCGCATGAGAGAAACTATCTGACTCATGATTTGGAGTTGCAGCGGTGATCTTTGCTTTGAAGCTGTGGAGACACTATTTACTTGGAGACCGAGTGAAAATCTTTACTAACCACAAAAGTCTCAAGTATGTTTTCACCCAGAAGGAATTGAACATGAGGCATAGGGATTAGTTGGAGTTAATGGCCAACTATGATACTAATCTGCAGTATCACCCCGGCAAGATCAACTAAGTGCCGGATGCTTTGAGCAAGAGGCATGCCGCCATGTTCCTGACTCAGTAGAGGGAACGGGTTAAGCAGATGAGGAGGTTGGAATTGGATGTGGTCTTGCCGAGCTCTGATCGGAGTTGCATGATGCTTCAGCTTCAGTCGTCTCTTGTTGAGCAGATTAAAGAGACTCAGACCGGTGACGAGCAATTGCAGGAATTCAAAGCAAAGGTTGAGGTCGGTTCCAAAACAGATATGGTTATTCATGAAGATGATTCGCTTCATTTTGGGTCTAGGTTGTGTCTCGAAGGGTGAAGTTCGTCAGAAGTTGTTTGAGGAAGCCCACCAGTCATCGTACTCTATTCATCCCGGTAGTACTAAGATGTACCGGAACTTGAAGCTTCACTTCTGGTGGCATGGTATGAAGAGGGCCGTGGCTAGGTTTGTGTCTCAGTGCTTGATCTGCCAGCAGGTGAAGGCAGAGCATCAGAGATCCGCCGAACTTCTTCATTCTCTTCCCATTCCGGAGTGAAAGTGGGAACACATCACGATGGATTTTGTGACCGCCTTGTCAATAAGCAGCTCGAGCTCAAGAGCAGGCCTTCCTCATCTGCCGTTTGAGGCACTATATGGTCAAAAGTGCAGATCACCAGCGTGCTCGGATGACAATGGTGAGAGGAAGTTGTTTGGTCCGGAGTTGATCACCAGAACTGTTAATGCGGTGACTCAGATCAGGAAGCATCTCCAGACAGCACAAGAGAGGTAAAGGAGATGGGCATATGTCCATAGGAGAGCCTTGGAGTTTGAGGTTGGTGACCATGTTTTTCTTAAGGTATCACTGTGGAGAGGGGTCATTCGGTTTCGTGGTGGGGACAAGCTAAGCCCTAGGTTCATCGGGCCGTTTGATATCGTGGAACGAGTAGACAAGGTGGCATATCGTCTTGCATTGCCACCGGCTTTATCTGGGGTGCACGACATCTTCCATGTCTCATAACTCGGGAGATATATCCGTAATGAGAGCCACGTGATCGACTACTAAGAGTTGTCCGTGCAGCCAGATCTGACTTGTGAGATTCCGCCAGTTGCTATTTTGGATCGGCGGGAGAAAGTGTTGAAGAACAAGGTTATCAGGCTGGTTTGGGTTTCTTGGAATCCTCACTCACCGGGTAAGTCAACTTGGGAGCTGGAGGAGGATATCCAGCGGGGGTTTTCTCATTTGTTTGTGTAGCTGTGTTTTTGTTGTTGTGGTTCTTTCTTTTTTGGAGTTACCCTACGTACCTCTTGTTTGAATTTTGAGGATGAAATTCTTCGTTAGGTTGGTAGGATTTGTAACTCCTGTAGCCCGTTTCTTGTATTTTGTACTGTATTTATCTTTCCAGTGTATTCTATCTGATTGCTAAGCAGTTAAAATCCCCGATTACACCTGATTAATCGCTAAGCGGAGGCTAAGCGATTATTTTTTTAGCAATTTACAATATTTCAATAGTTAGTGATTTAATCGGGTATAATCGGCCGATTAGTGGTTAATCGGTTGATTTTAAGTGGCCGATTAACCGATTAAATCTCTTCCTCTAATTTTTATACTTGTTTACATTATTTGGGCTCAATCTGACCTAAATTTAAATTCAAATTCAAAATCCAAATCCCTTCTGGTCCTCGCGCAAACCCTGCACTCGTCTTCTTCCTTGCGCAAACCCAAACTCAAACTGATTTTCTTTTTCTTTCTCGAAGCAAACCCAAACCTGACCCGTTGTCGCTCCCCTTGCGCCGTCGCATACTTGACCCGACCCGCATCTACTGCACCTCCTCTTACTGCTCGTGTTGCTGCTCCTCCCGGATTATTTTTGTTTGCTGGAACCGACTAGCAAATCCAACCAGACCCACATTCAGAATCTAAAGTCAGCTCAAACCAAGTACCTTTTCTTTTTCTCTATAATTATATGTTCCTATTTAATAATCTCATAATAGTTTTATGTTAAAGTTTAGGATTGCTAAATAATGAGGATATATCTTTTTTTAAAATTATATATATATATATATATATATATATATATATATATATATATATCCTTTTTTAAAATTATATATATATATATATATATATATATATATATATATATATATATATATATATATAATGACTTTTGTGATTTAATCCCACCGATTAATCACTAATCGTTCCTAAACCGATTAGTTCCAAAAACCGATTTTAACTGCCTAGTCTGATTGTATTCTTTCTTTCTTTTGGACTGTGTATTTGTTCTTCGTTCTCAATAAAATTCATCTATTGTTTTTGTCGTCTGTGATTTCAATCTTCTTGATTCAATTTTTCTGCCAAATATTTATCTCTGGATGATTTGCTGATTCTAATTTATTTCATTCATGGCCTAATTGTTTATTCATTTTGTTTCTGCCCTATTGGATCTGGTTTTTACCCAGTCTGCCCTGTTTAAACACTATTACCCACCCTATTGGTTCCTAATACCCGCTACCCAGTACCCTCCTTGACCTAGTCTCCATCAATTTCTTCTACACGTTCTCCATATCTACCTAACAAGCAGATCATGTTTCCCCCTATCTTCTCTTGATTCTTTAAATCCTAACTTACCCCAAATCTCATTATTAAACCCCAACCTAATTTGTTATTCTCCTCTACGGTCTTTATCTCCTAAACCCTAATCTTATCTCTCTCCTAAATCCAACCCTAATCACCTCCTCCCTCTCTCCCCATGTGCACCCGACTGCCGGCCTACACCGTCGTCATGCTGCTCTCCGACTGCCAGCAACCCCCGTCGCGACCCACCTCGGCGACCCTCATGTCGCCGTCGCCCTGCGCCCACAACAGCACGCCCCCGCGACCTCCCTTCTCCTCTCGACCGCAGCACACCCCCACTTTCGACGCCAGTAGCCCCGACGCCGTTGCGCCGCCTGTCCATCGTCGTCCTCCCATCGCAGAGCACACCCCTCGGCTGTCGTTGCCCTTGTTGTTGTGCCCTCGTTAGAAAGAAGGAAACAACAACAAGTAATGTATTATAGTGTAGACCTAGTATTGCCCTTGTTAGAAATTGTGATTTGATAAATATTGAGGATAGAGTTAGAGATAGGGGAAGACCTAAACTTACTTGGGTGAAAACTATGAGAAAATATATGATAACTTGTGGCCTTACAGAAGATATTACATTAAACCGAGCAGAATGAAAAACAAGAATTCATGTATGTAGCTGACCCCAACTAATTGGAAAAAAGGCGTTGTTGTTGTTGTTGTATACAATCACAGTGCGGAAGCATCCAAATCCATTAAAGGTGTTCTTGTTCATGTTAAGAAAAACATCTATCAGATTATCCTTCAGTTTACAAATTCCACATGCAGAATCTCGACATTTCTGCACTAAAACATTCATATGGTAAAACCCTGATAGGTCTTGAACCAACAAAGCATTTCCATTTGGTTTATAAGATTCCTGTTCCTATGTGTTGTGATCAGAATACACATACTATCATCAACTTCTTTAAAACACAATCTAAATCATTCAAGTATGGTACTAGCATTATGGTCATCCTGAAGAGATATGCAGTGTAGGCAGTGAGATGCATAAGAAATAAGAGGAATGTATATATAAGTGAACAAGAAAGGAATATAAGTTTGCATACCGGTTAGTGGCTCTAATGTTGCAATGTAATCCTTCACAGGCAAGCCTCCTTCCTCGGTAAGTACGGCTGCTGCACGAGCTTTAGAAGCTGCATCAGCATCTTCAAATCGAATGTACCCTGATTCCTCACCCATCCTAAAATCTACATACTACAAAAACGAAAAAAAACACAATATACTTGCTATCAGATAATAGAGTACAGTTCTCCAGCTTCAAAAAAATGAGAAGTCAGCAAATGTGTTCCTGCAAGTTAGCACCTGGAATTATAAAAAGCAAAGGAATTATAATGTGGATGTTGCTGTATAGAAACGACGAAAAATATCCAAAACGAAATGAAAACAACCGTGTGATCACCGGTGCATATTCAGTGCAACACAATATGATCTCTATACAAAGTTCAAGGTAATGCGTAAAAAGCTCTAGCATTCTGCCTATCCAGTTGTTTCATTGATCTTATAAAGATAACCTTGATATGTTAAACCTCCCAGGTAACATTTTAAATTTTCTTCAAAAAAATGCTAAAAAGGATTTAAAAAATTAAGTGAACCCTGACATCAGGTATTTCAAGGTGGGGAAACACTAGCACAAAAGAGCACGCTGGCTTCAAATATATAAATTAGAGAGAATAGAGTGCACTTATAGAATACCTTAATAGTTCCAAACTTCTCGAACACTGCTTTTATATCCTCTCGAAGGACAACACTCTCATCATTAGCTGAGACACCATTTTTTTCTCCATTTTTAGCTCCGCTTTCAGTATCAGCTTCGGTTGACTTAACCTCATTAGCACCCTTTTCATCTGTCTTTTCAAGTTGATCACTACCAATCTTTTCCCCATCCTCCTTTTCCGCGTTCTCCGTTTCAACAGCCTCTACAGACTTCCCCTCGTTGGTACAAACATCTGCTTCAGGTTGATCTCTTTTCAACTTGAACGAAATAATCAAGCCCTTTGGGTAGCTATAACTATAAAACCATGCCAAAAATTAAATTGGTTAAGCAAGTATATCATGTAGGAAATGAATTAGGACAAAAGAAAGAAAAAAGATACATACCCCGCATTTGAGGCATCCTTATTTGGATGAGTTTTTTCGAATTCCTTCCTCTTCTCTTCTCTTTCAGCATCAAATTCCTTTCTGTACAACAGTCAATATGGAATTATAGAGAACAATAATATTTGAATTATGACATGGGTTGACTGGAAGATTCTGACAAATAATAACAAATAACATATATGTAAAACAGCAGACAAAGAACAGAAATTAAAATATTTCAACTGATCGCATCAGTAATAGATGTTGGTGACATGTATTTACAACAAATTAAGCATCAACTACTAACTGGGTACAAAAATCATATAGTATTTGTCACTGATTGTCAAACTGAATTTTTAGATTTTGAGCAACTGGCCCCGAAGCTTATGCTCAAAATACAACATCTACTACTGAATTGAAGCTTTCCCCTGTTGCACATCCATTCTGATTACAGCATTTCCCTATCCCAGATAATTGAACATCAATCATCAATGGGAAGGCAACATTCAGTAGACCTTATATCAGAAACGTACACTAAGACAAATTTGCAAGTTAAAATCAATATAAACCAAAATTGATGGAAGGTAAACCATTTCAAATAATGGACTAATGCTTTGTACAGTATCTGCCCAAAGGAGCATGACACTTTTCTGATTGAACACAACATGAAGAAAATGATAAACCACATAAGACGGACTAAGCTAGAGTTTCTTTCCATTTGGAAGTATCAGTAATAGCTCATCACTTGACAGGTAAATTTATCGAAGAATTAAGTTAAATTCGTAGTGAAGTTGGAAGTTGGAACATCAGAAACCAAGTTTTGGTTAAAGTTGTTATGAGGAAAAATTATGTTCATGTGGCAACTCATCCTCGTTGTGCATTAAGAGTGTGTTTGGTATGGTCACAGGGGAGAATACTCACATTCCCCTCTCCATTCCTTCGTTTTGCAGAGTGTACGCATATTTTGGAAATGAATACTCTATCCCTTAGGGAATAAAATCCCTCAATTTCATTTTCCCCAAAACAAGAGGGATTTCCCTTTTCCCATGGGAATAAAATCACAAAACACTATTTCATCTCCTTTACTTATGTCTACCTCCACCACTATCCTTCACCATCACCACCACTGCCACAACCACCGCCGCCAGTACCACCGCCACCACCATTACCACATTTTTACCGCCACAGCCACCATCGTCGCTGCCACTACCACCGCCATCACCACCGCCATGATTGTCGCCACCACCACCCCTGCCATCACCACCACCACTACCGCCACCACCACTATGTCACTACCACCGACACCACCATCACCACTGCCACCACTACCATAGTCATTGCCGCCGTCACCTCCACAACTGTCCTTCTCAATTTTTCTCACTTTGCATGTTCACCATTAGTAGGGTATGTTTGTAAAATTAATATATGGGATTGGAAAACTCCCGAGAATATAGTGTGTTTAATGTAGTATTCCTGGGATTACTCACTCCCACCATCATATTCCTGGGAATACTTCATTCCCGGGAATACATCAATCCACGAACCAAACACACCCTCCAAACAAACCCCAAGTAAGAAGAAAAGAAACAAACTACATGTTCAATACATGAACCTCTTCAGATATGGGATTTCGCAACTCTTTAGATATTTGCTCTGGGCCTCTGGCAATGAATTATCTCAAAAGGGATAGTAACTGAAAAGGATAGGACTTGCATTACCAATTATGAAAATCTTAAATATGCCATTATATTACCACAAATATTTCCCAGGAATTCCTTTTTGGCTAATGGCTTACATGTGCCTTCCAGTTGGATTACATTCCCTATAACAAATTTATCATCTTTCACCTTCTTCTAGACTATTTTTCTTAGTCTTGAAGAATTTGGAGGATGCCAAGTGGTCTTTCTAGAACTAGAACTATGGTAAACCCTGCCTTAGCATAGTTTCAAACTTTTGGCATCAACTAATTAGAGAGGGTTGACATCAAGTCAATAGCCGATCATATAACTTTGTCAAATCTTCTAGGAGCCTTTGACTTTGACTCCTTAACTGACCCCATTTTAATGGGATATGGCTTAGATGATAATGATGATGATAATGATTACCACAAATTTGTCTGATCTCAAAAGGTGAAATTAAATTATGTATAAATATATCACGAATATCTGAAATCCTATTTAGTAGATGTCATCACTTTTATACACAAGGTCAAACAGGAAAAGGCATTAGAAGAACTCAACAAGAAAGAAGCAAGAGACCAATAAAAATTGGACATTCATCATGCACAGCATATACATTTATACCAAGAAATCAAAATAGCATAAACCAAGTTTCAGGTGGATCACAATCACAGCTTACTTTGGTTTCATCTCTAGCTCTGCACCAGCGTAAACAATGCTTCCACTCAGAGCCTTTTTGGCATCCTCCTCATCTGAGAATTCAATCAAGGCAGTCCCACAAAAATGTTTTTTATCGCCAATAACACGTGGTAACCTCACACTGTTCACCTGAAGTTATTCAAAAAAGAATGATAGTATAAAAGTGTGGAAGGAAAATGCAGGCTTCACATCCAATACAAACATGTAAATTCCCACTTAAGTTATCTCAAAAGTGTATCACTGAAAGAGATTGACAACAAACATGAGACATATCACAGAATTGACAGGAAAACAATCCCAATTATACGAATTCTGTTGTATACGGTATTCCATTGTATTCAATGCCTAAACAATTTCAGTTTACCTATGTAGCATAAAGGTTACACTCATATGGCCACTTTCTAGTCAACAAATAAATTTCAATACCTTTTGTTCTTGATAAAAATGTTATAAGTTGATATACACTTTAGCCACCTCTGGAGGATTGTCAGATACTTGTTAGATATTTGTTGCACCGTTTGGATGCCCAAACCACAAGTTTACTCTGCATCTTGCCAGCAAGCTCTACTTATAATATAGGTACCAGATATAGAATGATTCATGCTATTAACAGAACTTCAAGTGGCCCAACCATATGCATCATTGTAACTGTACCTAACCGGATGTACCTAACAGGGACAGAGCCACTCTACAGTTCTTTTCACCAACAAAATTTTTGATAAAATTATTCAAAATTACATTTAAAAAATTAAGATATATGAAAATCTAATAGAAACTGGATTGCAGTAAGCAAACTTCAAAAATCATAAATCAGGTGGGCAATTCCGAAAAGAAATTCCACCAATCTAAATGTCATGTTCCATCCACAATATAGAGAAACTAGATATAGAATCACTTTATTAGATTAATGGAACATGTGGCCCAACCATAGGCACCATAGTAAGATACCTAATCAGTTAAAGTGAATTGATAGTGAGCATGTACGTAATCTATGCATGCATGCATAAAATTCAACAAGTAGTCCAGATGAAACTAGGAAAAACTGTGAAATCTTGTGTATCTAGAACTGTAGAACATTAACATCAGAAGCATCGATTACCTTCCCATGTTGACCAAAAAAGGACTCCACATCTTCAATCCTAACATCATATGGAAAAGGGGATGCAGCAACTGTTCTTGAATCCACCTGTTCGAGTACCTCTTCTGGTTTGGACAATTCAGTGCTTCTACCAACTCTCTTCCCTATCGGAGGGGGGGAAAACAGCAAGGTGAGATTTTGATGTTTCCCTTGCAACAGGAAAGCATTTTAAATCAGAATTTTAAAGGCGAAAGGCCAGTAAAAGGAACAGACGCCTGTATCGCCAACGGTGAGAAGTACCAAACGGCACTCACTCAAGTGAAAGCACCAAGTATGTATGTGAAAAAAGGGAGCCTCACATCAATATGAGGCAATTTCCTCGAAGTAGAGTGTTTGTGACCACTTGGTGGGACTCCCCAATGGTCCAATCGACACATGTTCGCCTTAATTTTCATGCCATAATATATGCATGACTATGAAAAATCAAGTGGTAGAGAACTACAGATATCTCCTGATCATTCTTCAATGGATATCTCTTGATTCAATAATAGAACAAAAAAAGTAACTGGCTATATATCAAAAAAAACTCAGGTTTGCTTTATAAAAGAGACAGTCTAATAGTTCAGAAAGTACTAGTATTCTAAAATATTGCAAATTAACATCAACTTTGATCTCCCTTCTACTTCTCAAATGACTAAACGGTACAATGCACACTAATCTAATTGAGCTACGCCTGGCCAAATAAATCTTAATTCTTGAATTTTATGGTAGCCTGGGATTGAATCAATCCCGGCCAAAAATATGTAACAGAGTAGCTTGAGCTTCATTTAACTGAATTTTTCATGTCAAATGATTCCATCTGAAGGTTGGACTTTTCCTCATAACTTGTATTATCCCAAAAGGCAAGTTCCTCTTAAGATTGGTTGTTTTACATAAGGGTGTCTGTAAAAGCAAGTTCATTTTCAATTGAATTTAAACATTTGGAAATACAATCCACTTGGTCAATTAAAATATTTATTTAGTTCATAAATTATCATGTTTCATGAATCCCCAGTCAAAACTGCCAAGCTTTATCATCAGTGTCATAAAAAACAACACACACAAATTTGGTAAAACTAAAGCTCAATTGAGCAGTATATTACATGAGCTAAAGAAAATAATCTTCTAGTTTAGCTTGTTCAGTTACATGATTGAGCTTCAGGCTATAAAGCCAGTCTATTTACTGATTGAACTATTAAATAACCTTTGAGCTTGACTTGTTTACCAACAAAAACGAGTTTGAACAATCATTTGAGGTATCAGTTAATCCAAGGTTTTCATGTACAGCTTCTTAGTTATATCAAACCAAGACAATTACTTTGTATAGACACACTAACTATATGGCAAGTTATAATTCTAAAGGATATAAATACAGCATTCTCTTCAAACATGTACCAGAAGAGTTAGCAGTTGAAACTTAGTTACTCATCAATTCAATTACTTCTTCCTCCCTAATTTATCAAATTCAATTTAATGAAACTCCTATGGATGGCATATTCTGCATGAAACTAGAAAAGAGCTATAGTAATCTCACCAATCCGTCAATAAATATTAATACACCAAAATTCAATGCGCTTATACAAAAATTAAAAACACAGGTCAGAAAACTGATATAAAATATTAAATAAATAAAAAAAACCAAACCCACCATCATCGGAAACCTTAAGAAGCACCGACTTCCTCAACGTCTCGGCCACCGCCAACACCGTCTCTTCTGGCATCTCCTCCAACTTCACCTCATCCATACCAAGATGTCCCCTCATCTTCTTAAACGTGCATATCAAAGCCAAGCTCACCACTAATCAATTCCAACGAAAATTAACCAACATTACATCAAAAAATCACAAAAAAAATTAATTAAAAACTGATTTTTTAAGTTGGGAAAAGTAACATTACATCCATCCCCGCTCTCCTCAACCGATTTCATCAGAAATCTATCTCGTGGGAGATTGCTGTCGCTGAAATAGAACTCAACCTGCAATCAAATTAACCCCAAAAAAAAAAAATTAAAAACCGATTTTTTCGTCAAATCCCCATATTTAGGGTTTAGATAATTGGGGTTGAGATTGAGGTTGACCTGACGGAGTACGTTCTTGGCCTTGGCGGCGTCGAGAGAGGCGATCGCCATTGATGATTGATTTGAGAAGAGATGAAGGAAAGTGGGTTTGGGGATTAGGGTTTTAGGAATTTGGGAGTGGGCGGTTAGTCGATGAGTATTTATAGGTGTGGATTGCACGTGCTTGGTTGAAAGTGAAACTGATCGGATTGTGAAAAGATTTTTACTGTTGTCTTGACTGGGAATGTTACTGGCACCGATCTAGTCAACACTCACCCACACACAGAAAATGTCTCTGTTTTAGCCCGTTAATGAAATGAGCACATATCTTAAAGCGGCTCGTTACATGAATTAGTTGTCTGCACGCATACGATATGCGCCCTACACTCGTATAGATATTACAATCTCAAATCAATCCCTAAACCATAAAAAATTCCCCAATCTAAATCAAACCAATCCCATAGTTGGGAGGCTAGCAAGAGAGAGAGGGAGAGAAATAGAGAGAAATAAAACATTGGGGATTTAATTTGCACCCTGTGTTCCAAGTTTTTTTCTTCTCAAGTTCGGAATTGAATTTGCACGTGTGATGCAACACGAGTTAGTTTGTCTATAAATTACACAACCACAACTCTCTCATTATAATATTAGATTAGATAGATTTATCTAGGCTAATTTACCTTTATGCATACTAGTTATATGCATGCCCTAACAGTATTTTTTTTTTAATTAAAGACTACGATTGTTAAAAAATTTATTAAATAATTTACTCACCTGATCCCCAAATTTGATAATCCAAACCCTAACCCCATCCATGAAGGATTACAGCGCGAAACCTCGATCCCCAAATCCGAGCATCCAAATCCTACAACCTGAAAGAGAGGAAAAGAAAAACTGAAGATGAAATCCAACAAAACACTCACCTCAAACCCCAAGTTCGACCATCAAAACCTAACCCCATATATGAATGATTACAACCCAAAAATGATATCAAATTCAAAGAAACATCCACCTCGATCCCCAAATTCGAGCATCCAAACCCTAGCCTTACACCTGAAAGACAGGAGGAAAAAAAAAAGAGTATGAATATGAAATCCGACATCGAATGCTACAGAGAAACAAATGCCAATAATGAAAGCATTACATCACTACTTGTAACCCCTGTTTCCGATTTTTCCGGATTTTTCTTTTGTATTCTTTCCATCTTCTCATTTCTATAATCTATTATTTTAATAATAATTTTTTTTCTTTATCTTCCTTCAATCCATTTATTTTCATTGTTAAATTCTGGGATCCCTGTACACTCTGTTTATTTTTATATGAGGCGTTTGATCCATCTATTACATTATTTCATTTGGTTCTTTCAATTTAACCCACCAATTAATCTATTATTCTTGATGGATCCTAACCCGTTAACCCAAGCTCATTCCTTGTTGGATCCTAACTCATTAACCCTAACCCAATTCCCCTATTATCTGCTTATTGACCAGATCAAACCCCTCTCCACGTTAACCCCCTCAATTCCCTACTTTACTGCCTCACCTGTCACGCCCCGCTTCCCAAAAACACGGAACACAAAGCACGTGTGTAACCCCCGTTTTCGTAAATACGTATTTTCTGTGTATTTTTGGTATTTCAAATTTTTGTAAATTAGTTTTCCGCTTTCAAATTATTTTTGTTAAAATGTACAATTGGATCTTCTGTTAAAATCTATTTTTAATCAATAATTTTATTTGTAACTAACTTTCAATAATTTTTATATTGTACTACAAATTTTTTTATTATTATTATTATGACTTTGGTTATTACGGATATTATTATTATTGTTGTTAATAAACTTTTTTTTATAACATGGATAGAGCCTTGCGACTCCAGCCAAACAAATAAATATCAATAATGAAATAGTAACATACAGCGATCCATTTTACAAGGAGTAAAACTAGGGAATAACAAAAACAGCAAATGTACAACAGGGCCCAAAACTGAGGCCAAAAATAGACCAAAGCCGTCGTGAACAAGCATCAAACCACGAAGACCCCAAGAAAAGAGAAGAGACAACCACGGCCTATCCGATGACCATGCAAACCCACGAAAAGACCACCCGAACACATCCGAACCAAAGACACCCATCGCCGATGGTCGCGCACCAAAAATAGGCCCACCAAACTGAAGCGACCACAGCAAGCGAAACAGACAAGCCGCCAACCATCCAAACCAACTTCGGGCAAAACCTCAAATCAGAGAACGAAAAGAAACAACAGGGAAGCTAAAATGCTTCGACATGGCATCGCTGCCACCACACTACTAGAACAACACTGGGCCTAGCCCCAAACACCCAATAAGAAAAGAAAAGCAGCTCGGCCAGAACAACATAGCAACGCAGCCACAGTCAACCGCTATAAAGAAAACAGCTCAACCATATATCTCAAAAGATAGACAAAATAAAGAAGAGGAGCCAGAGACAAACAGTGCCCGAGAACACCAACTACAAGTGCAACGAAGAGAGGCAACCCCAAACACCGACCCTGAAGTACCCTCGCAAAGGAGGCAAAAGCAGCAGCAGACCAAAATCCTGAACCACCTGAAACCAACACAGCAAATGAAACCAACAGACCGCAGGCCATCCGAACCAAATCTGGGCTAACCCCAAGCTCAGAAGACGAAAAGAAACAACAAGGTAGCTAAATCGCTATGACCTGGCATCGCGGCCCCCATCCAATCAGAATAGCTGTGGGCCTAATCCCAAACATTCAAAACAAAAACAACAACAGTGCAGTTCATCTAATACAACAAGGTAACGCAGTCACAGCTAACCACTCTAAATAACACAGTGGACAATAGAAGACCACAAGAAGCGAGTAAAATGGAAGATAACATCACCAGATGAAATGACAAGAACATAATAAAGGAGTGCCATCAACCGTAAGCACATAATATAGAGACAAAATATAGAGTAGGAGCAAAATACAAACAGTGCCCGAGCACCCCGGAGGAAGAACAAAAGAACTGAGTGCCACCAAAACCGGTCACCCCAAACACAGGTCCAAATGGACCTGCGAGTACACCTCCAAAAACATCCTCAAAAATGCAAGTGAACAGCATGCGTAATAAACGAAGGCCTCACCCCTGCAAAAGCAAAAACAAGCCACTGCAATTAGAGATTATGAACATTTAAAAGAGTAGTAGTGGGGAAAGCAGAACGTAAATAAAAAGCAGCCTGTCAAATCTATAAGTGTCCAACCGCTGAACCTTGTGGAAGGGAAGGTAAGATGGCCAATGCATAGAGAAGAAAATAAACTCATCGATAATAGTATCAATAGGCTTAACCAAATTATGAAAAATGTGATTATTTCTTTCTCTCCAAATAACCCAGATGATGGCCATAGTAGAGAGAATCCAAGACTTGCGATACCTTTTACTAACTAGGTTCCAGATAGCTAGGAATGAGGAGGGTAGAGAAGGAGTTTGCCAAGCCAGATGGCAGATCTGCCATAACGGTCTGGTAAACTCGCAAAGAAGAAACAGGTGATCAATGTCTTTGTGACAATGAGAACACAAGGAACATACCTGACCTATAGCTAGGTTCCTCTTATTGAGGACATCTACAGTTAAGAGTCTATTATTAATAGCGAGCCAAGACAGAATTTTTTCCTTAAGCGGAGCACAGCAGCTCCAAATGCTTTTAGCGAAAGGAGAAATAACATCTTCGTGATCGAGAAGGTTGTAAAAGGATTTAACAAAAAAGGAGCCAGTACTGGTCCAACGCCAAACGAAATCTTCATTAGGATGCCAAGTGTAACTATTTAGTAGCAAAATGAGGTGAAAGAATTCCGGTTGAAGAGAGGGGGGAGATTAATAGAAAATGGAATATTCCACTCTCTGTTGTTGTTCTGAACAGACAGATAACCTGCCACTTTGGAAGCCGGGTTAAGAGCGAGACGATAGAGTACCAGACAGGTCAAAGCCAGCTTCAAATTGCCAATCCAAAGGTCCATCCAGAACTTGGTCTTGGAACCATCGGCACAAACATGGATAATACTACTATGAAAGGGGTCTACCACTTTCCACACCCCTTTCCAAAACGACGACGCTCTGGAAGAGAGAGTTGGGCTAAAATTCCACACCTTCTGGCGTCGAAAACAAGTAAAAGAAATCATGCGGGCCCAGGGTAAATGATCCTCCTTGAGCATTTTCCATAACCATTTAGCCAAGAGAGCAAAATTTTGGTTGCGAAGGTTAAGGACACCCAAACCACCGGCAGCCTTGGACGTGCAAACCACCTTCCAATTACAAAGGTGGGTACCCGCTCTATAACTGTCAGAACCGGACCAGAAGAAACTCCTTCTGATTTGATAAATCCTGTTGATCACCCAAGAAGGAACGTAATAAAAGGACATCATATACAGGGGAATAGAAGAGAGAACCGCGTTAACCAAAATTAATCTTCCGCCTCTATAAAGGTTTTTACCTGTCCACACGTTAAGTCTGGACTCAACATTATCAATCATCAGAAGCCAGTCCGATTTATGCAGCTTGCCCCATCTCAATGGGATACCAAGATACTTAACTGAGAACGATAAGGCATTACAATTGAAGAATTGACAATCTCCAATTGATGATTGTTATACCCACCAAGCCAAAGAACCGAAGATTTGTGGAAATTGATCGAAAGGTCGGACGCACTTTCAAAGATATAGAGAAGAAGTTTGAGATTACGAAGAGAACACCCATTGGGTTTGGTAAAGATAATGGTATCATCAGCATACTGTAAGCTGAGGACTCCACGGAAGCTGTAGGAACCACCAAGACCTTCAATGACATTGGCGTTCCGGGCATGCTTCAACAGTTTACTAAAGACATCCGACACAAGAGTGAACATGAGAGAGGAGATAGGGTCCCCCTGACAAAGACCGCGCGTACACTGGAATTTGTTGCCTTCTGAGCCATTAATAAGAATGGACGAAGTGCCAGCAAAGAAACCGGACTTCATCCAAGCTATCCACTTAGGACCGAAACCTCTATTGAGAAGAAAGTCCCAACTTAACTTATCATACGCCTTTTCAAAATCTAGTTTAATCATAATCCCCTCAGAGTTGGATTTATGGCAGTGGGAAATGATTTCCTAGGCCGATGCCACCCTATCTAGAATGAAGTGATCTTTAATAAAACCCGACTGGGCAGGATCAATAAGAGGGGAAATAACTAGGCCCAGGCGATAAGCCAGAACTTTCATAATGATCTTGAACATGGTATTGAGAAGACTGATCGGTCTAAAATTAGAAACAGAGTTAGCACCGATAATTTTGGGAATGAGTACGATGTGAGCGTAATTAATACGATCAAAAGAGAAAGATCCTTGGTGGAGATCAGTGAACATCTCAATGAGATCATCTTTAAGATAATCCCAGAATTTTTGGAAGAAGAAGAAAGGAAAATCATCAAGGCCCGGAGCCGAGTCACTTTTAAGAGAGAACACAGCCGATTTAATTTCCTCTAGAGAAAAGGGAGCCTCTAAACAAGACAAATCATGAGATTCCTGACTGTAGAGCTGCATCCAATCCAGATGAATGGGACAGGATTGAGAAGAACCGAGAAGATTTGTATAGAACTGGAGAAAGGTCGAATGGAAGTCAGAATCGGAGTGAAGTTCTACACTTTCATGAATGATAGAGGAGATGCGATTGCACCGTTGTCGGTGAGAAGCGAAATTATGGAAGAAGGCGGTGTTGCCATCACCCTCTTGAAGCCAGCGAACTTTGGCCCACTGCACCCATTTGATGTGGTCATTATGAAGAATGGAAGCGAATTCCCTTTTACAGGAGCTCCTTTCATTACGAAGAGAATCAAAGATCGAACCAAGCTCTTCAAGCTTATCGATGGATTCTATAGTGGAGAGGAAAATGTGCTTTAGGTCATTGGCGAAAGCAAATATTTCGTTGCGCCGATCTTGCAACCATATTTGATTGCATGAAGTTTAAGGAGAACACGGCCTAAATCGTGAGACCCCGTAACAGAAGCAAGACAATCGGAGATGAGACTAACAAAAAACTGATCTTACAACCAAAATTTTTCAAAATAGAATTTGAACGGCTTAGATAAGTTATAATTAGAGTGTAAAGCGATGGGAACGTGGTCTGAAAATGGATTAGGCATAGCGCAAGCAAAGGAATTATGGAAGAAGGACATCCAGTCGTTAGAGACCAGGAAACGGTCAAGTTTGGCCAGAGTCGGAGTAAGCCGCATGTTAAACCAAGTGAAGGATCTCCCGTTAAGAGGGATATCAGATAAATTAAGTGAACGAATACACTCGTTGAATCGGGAGGAATCCAGATTATGCGAAATGACCCCACATCTTTCATGGCAGAATCTGGTAACATTAAAATCACCACAAAAGATCCAAAACCCTTGAATACTGTTCTGGAAGGAATTAAATTCATTCCAGAAAAGGTTACGCTGCTCAGCGGAGGAGGGACCGTAAACAGATACTACTGTGAGACCACAGTTGTATTCATGCCAATGAAGGCAAACAATAAGGAAAAAGGTAAGACGATGGACCGTAATAACGGGAAACCGCAATTTCTTAAAACCAAAAAGGATACTGCCTCACGTATCAATAGCATTAAAAGGAATCCAATTTGAGATCAGAGATCCACCAATGGCACGAAGAAGAGCGAGGAAAGTTGAATCCAACTTAGATTCCTAGATGGAGATCATATCACAATGGGACGAAGAGATAAGGTGAAGAATAGCTTGTTGCTTGGGCGGGCAACGAAGGCCCCTAAAATCTACAATGTGGGAAGAGTCAACCGCAAACCCCATACTAGGCACTAGGTCTATCATGTCGGAATTGGACAAAGAGTTAAAGTGCACTTGGTAGACGGAACCGAGGGTAGAAGGGGACGAAACAAAAGAGACAGGGGGAGGGATTTCCAGGTTATGGATATGAGCAGCTAGGGAGGCTTTAGAACCAGAAGATAAGTGATTGTTATTTTTTGCCCTAAGATGAGCACTTGAACGAATGATAATAGGAGTCGATTTGTGTTTCGGCGAAAGAGATCTAAAAGACTCGCAGGGGGATAGAGCGCTAACAGCCGAAGCATGATTAGCTAGAGCCAACAGGCCAACTGAGCTAGAAGCATCAACACTGAAGGCAGGGGAGAATGTATAACCGGAACAGGGGTTGGCTCCCTCAAAACAGGCGCAGCCTGATGGAGAGGAAAAGAAGCTACGAGCATATGAACAGAGTCAAGAGGAAAGATAGAAAAGCTAGAGGTGGTAGAGGTATGTTGCTCCTCTATAATACGGGGATGCTTGTAATTCAGAAGGAGAAAATACGGTAAATGCCCGCGAAAATTAACTAATAAGAAGGTATCGAGACAGAAATTAAGAGCAAATTTAACGGGGAAAGCAAATAAATGATTAACACTAAAGTTGCAGGAGCAAATAGCAGTAAAATCAGACAAATAACTAATCGAAATAGCAACGGTATAATTAGGAAAATATACCTTTTGATGGGGAGAAGACTTAGCAAGCTCCGCCGCCTCTTCGGAGAGAAGATTGTCTTGATCAATCCATGAATCAGACTTCAATGAAGACGGGGCAGCGGATTTGAGGGGAACGAGCTTAGAACTGGGAGTTGTAGAAGAAGAACTGTGAACTCCTTTAATGAAGTTATCCCAATCCGACGAGAACTTGTGGTTAACTTCCCAGTTAGGCCATTTTGAGTCAGGGTCAGTCGGCTGAACATCTGAACGAGTATTAGAGCGACCAGCATCGGCGGGGAGAGCAGAGGGGAGGATAGCTTTAGTAGTCAGGGTAGGCAGGATAGAGGGAAGATGACCTGCAAAGCACCCCACAGGAGGGGCCTGAATCTTCGCAGTCGAAGAAGGAGGGAGGTCGAGATTGATCCAAACTAAGTTCGGGGCCTTGGAAGGCAAAATTTTTGAGGGAGGGTTGAACGCAGGGCTTTTGCGCTGATAAGAGAAATACTTCCTCGAAACAGATTTCTGGCTGTCCTTGGGCTTGACCGGAGAAGGGGACTGAGTCGAGGAAACACCCGGCGTGAACTTCAGAGAAGGAACTTCTACAGAAACTGGAGCCAAAGGGATTCCAGACAGAGAAGGAGGTTGAGTCTCAGAACCAGAGGGAGAGTCAGAGTAGTTAATAGTAATGGGGAAAAGGGACTGGCCGATACGCAGATTGTAGGCAGACACTCTGTCACTTGCAAGGGGCAGAGGAAATCTGCTTCGACGATGACGCAGCCAGAGGCAAGTAACGAAGTAGACGAGGTACGGGTCAGATCACCAACACATTTGGCCATATCAGCCACCAGACACGGAGAGTCGCAGAATGGCGGCAGTCCAAGTAAGGTTACCTTGGTGGGAGAAGAGAGAAGGGTCAAAGAAGATGATCTCTGGAGAATCCATTTATGGATAGAAATGTTTACAGTGCCAATGGAGAAGGATTTGATGACCACCAACTCATCTAAAACTTTAGAAGAAGGGCAGTTGATCACAACATCTCCATTTGAACAAGAATTAACAGCCCACGTCCAATGGGTAACGTTGCAAGTATTACAAAGGAAAAGTCGAAAGCAAAGTTGGATATAGACCGTCCCAAGAACGAGACTGCCCCATAACAATCAAACTTGCTAATTTTGGCCAAAATATCCTGTCATGCCCCGCTTCCCACTATACGGAAATACAGGCACGCAACTGAGGCCCAGCGAATGATATACATCATCCATAAGCTGTACAATTATAAGCTCAACAAGATTTTTATAACACATTCACGCAAGCAAATATAATAATCACATGAGCTGAAAATAGAATAACCATCATTTGGATAATACATCAACATCGGGTCAACATGCCCGGGAGTACAAGGTGCCAGAATTAAAATAATATGATAAGCAATTCGCTATAACAACTCGATAAAATAGCGACTGAAAGAAAAACAACATGAAGTAGTAAGGAAGCAGCAACGATCGTCTAGAGAGTCTGCTCGTCGGGTCCATCAGTACCTGTATAATTATTAACTCAAAGAAAAATAGAAAAGTTCCCGTTAGAGCAAGTTTCGGGCAGCAAGTAGCAACAAGCAGTAAAAGGAATAATATAACACGATATAACATAGAAGAAACAAGAAGTAGAAGTACAAATACAATATGGAAGCAAGCAAGGAACTGGGACAATATGATCATGTAAGTAATAATTGTAACTAGTATATTCTAGACTTCAAGGTATAAGCAATTGATAACCTAGGCTCAGTTAATCGATAATCATGTAATTAATGATCGAGAGTCATGTAATCAAGAGTCATGTAATCAAGAATCATGCTTAGTGAAGATCTCAAGTTTATCTGTTTTATTAACTTATCTAATGCACGCAATTCTGTGTCTCATACCACAAGTTCGGTGCATATCAATCATGTGACGTTTAGACTTAAGTAGTGAATTCTATAGGATTATGTACTCGGGTCTTCCAGTGATAGTATCAAGACATATAATCATGAATCATGTTATCGAGAATTATGTAATCAAGAATTGTATAATCAAGAATCAAGAATCAAGAATCACTATTTCGGGAAATACGGGCCCCCTTCCGAGTATACTCCCCTATATTGTCCACTATTAAGTCGTACCCTTATAACCCCGGCTTGTTATTCTTTTATAATTAGTTATGAACATGCAGTTGGTACGACTAGTGGAACGGTGTAATCAAATAGTTTAGTCAAGAAAAATATCAAGGGCAGTAATCATGGACATGAGACGTAAAACGAGTACATATATCGATAGTAGTTATTATGGAATTATCAAGTGGTATAAAATACATTCTATTAACTTATTATATCTGTACAAGTTATTATTACAAGAACAATAATATATTCAGTTCATTAAATATGAAAAATAACGGGTTTATATGAAAAAATGTATAGATGAATTTTTAGACAACTTAACATATCTGCATTCAAATCCACTTTTCCGTTGTTACAGAAAAGCAAATCCGATTCCGTCAGAGATTCTAGAAAGTAGAATCTCTTCCGGTTCCAACGCATATTCACACGATACATTCTAGAGACAGTAGTTATGCGTACAAATTTATTCTTCGTTGGTTTCGATGTTTCGTGCGCATTCTGGAAATTCGAAGTCACAATACTAAAACTGCGATATCTCACAATCTATACATCGGATTGAGAAACTGTAGGATGTTTCGGATATCTAGACTCGAAGGGCTACGATTTTCATGTAGAAAGTTTTTTTATCCAGTGTCGGGAACATGGTCAAATTCTCAGTACGAGAGACCGGTTAGTGATCGATCCCGTACAGGTTCAGAAATTCACAATATGACAGTACTAAAATTGCGATATCTCACAATCTATACATCCGATTGAGAAACCGTAAGATGTTCTGGATTCGGGACTCGATAGGCTATGATTTCTATATATAAAATCTTCAATCCAGTATCGGGAATATGGTCGACTTCTTAGTGCAAGGTCAAGAAATTTTAAAGATAGTAAGGTTGAATATTCGATATTCGATAACACGATCCGAAATGTGTTAACGGTTCACTCTTGAGTTGATATAGTATAGAACGAGTGACTAGAAAAGAGTTTGACAATAAAATATGATGATAACTGGACTACTTGCCACGAGTCAAAGGAAAATACTTGTGCGAGAACAAAAGGAGTGTACAAGGTACTTGCCTTATAACGTGACGATTTTGGTGGTGGTGTTAACCACGGAAAGAAGTCGACGCCGGCAACGGATGGCGGCACAACGGTGGTAAGAATGGCGGCAAGACGGTAGCTAGCGAGCAACGGTAGCAACGGTGAGCGACGATAATAACAAGGTGGCGCGGCATCGGGTTGTTTTTCGGGATTCACGGGATCGTAGAAGCGGAGTCGTTGGCTCGAAGGTGGAAGGTAAAGTGGAGCTTGGGTGTTGCTTGAGCTCTCGGGTGTGAAGAAGGCAGAGGAAGAGAAGGAGGAAAAAGAAGAATGGGATGTAGAGATGATATGTGCATGTATATATATAAGAAAGAGAAAGAGGTGGGAGGTTCTGCATGTGTGTGTGTGTGTGTGTATATAGAAAGAAAGGTGCATGTGTATGATTAGGGGTGTAGAAAAATGTGTGGAAAAATGAGGAGTTAGGCGTAGAATGAGAAAAATGAGGGGGAGAAATTTGGTGTATGCAGAAGTGGAGAAGTAGGGAGGGAGAAAATGAAGCATAGGGAGGAAGAAAATAATGTGTAGGAGAACAGAGTTAGGTTAGCTGTTGGATTAGGATTAGGATTAGGATTAGGATTAATCAGGGTTTAAAATTTGTATTTAAACTCCGGTCGAACAATCACAAAATTATGGAATTGATCAGAAAAATATTCTGGCTTTAGATAAAGAGTCCAAAGAGAAAAATAAAACTGATCTAAAAATTGAAGTACAAAAATTCACGTAATAAAATACGTACAACTGGGACAGGGAGTTACATATCCAGAGTGAGAACATACATTAAAGTCACCTGAGACTGAATGCGCTTAACCGAAGTAGAAGGTTGGGCCATCACAGACGAAACTGGAGTTGGAAGGATAGGAGAAACAAGGGTAGAACGAGCCGAAGAGGAGGGGCGACCACCGCAGAGATACGATGAGACACAGGAGGGGTAGGGAGGAAGGGGGAGGCAGCCAAGAGATTAAATCTCTTTGATTTGTGAACGTCCGAGATCCTGCCCTGAAGAGAGGGAAGGTCAAGAGCCGCCATAACTTGGTCGGAGATAGGGACCCCCAACGAGATACCCAGAAGTTGTTGAAGGGTGAAGCAACGGTTACGAGAGTGCCCCGGCTTGAGGCAAAACAAACACTTCATATTGAAGGAGCAATAAGCTTTGAAATGCCCCGGTTGAATACACTGATAGAAATGAAGAACAGTAGAGGAAGGAGAGGGAGAACGAAGAGAAGGTGATGAGACATATGTACGACGAGAGCGAGGATGGGACAGAAGTAGCCCTCAAAAGTTTTCAGGAGCAGGCCGCTCCATATGGGGCCCCGGGCCAAAACAGACAGCCCATTGTAACTGTTTTTATTAATAAAATAGTTTTTTTTTCTTTTAACAACGTCAACCCATGAGGAGCCCATCAAAAGGCCCACAAACAAAAAGGGCGGAAGAGAGAGAGAAACACCTACAGTAGGAATCGATACCGGGGGAGTTAGGCAATCCCCACAAAACACAGAACAAGAGAGATAAGAGCATAAAAGGAGTGAATGACACAGAAGAGGCTAACTCACACAGTAGAAGAAAAACACAGTCTTGATGATTGTGGCAAAGACGATGCTACAATCATCAGGAGGCCACACTTGCACACACTTGCAGGTGGAGCAAAGAAATCACAGAAGAACAAATAAGAGGAGGGGAAATCACACCGTAAAATCATAACCCACTTAGAGTGGAAATCAAAAACTCATAAGCTACCAACAAAATAAGAAAAGTTCACTAAAGCCCCACAGCAAAGTGGGAAGCAAACTGACACAAAGGGCAAACCGACAGGAGAATGAGAGAAAGTGCTTACAATGAAAGGAAGCGGTTGCATACGAAGGGATACAATGAAACTCAGAGGGGAGAAGCCCACTCTCAGAGGCGAAGCACCGGGAAAGCAGAGAGGATGGACCTCGAGGAGAGAGGAGACAGCGCTTGAAGGGCTCAGCCACAGCCGCAGATCTAAACGATGAAGACGGAGAGGAGGGGGGGAGGAGGGAGACACCAGAAGCGGAAAAGCGGAGATGGGTATGTAGATCTCCAAGAGATCTACAACTTTAATGAGGGGTGTAACACCCTAGAATTGATTTATGAGATTTTGTGATTTTTACTTGTTGTGCACGTATGATTTCATTTGTATAATTTCTCGTATGAAATATTTTTATATCGTAATTGTTCTCTTCATTTTTTCTAAAATTATTCTCTTTAAAAAGCCTAATTTAAATCTAGGCCTAATTATCCTTTTTAAGCCTACTATATTTATTAATTATTTAATAATTTTGAGCCCATGGTTAGTTTGGCCCATTAGTGAGCCCATTTACTTTAATTCTCTTTTGAAATGGTCTAACTTGTAGTGTAGACTCATTTTATGGACAATTAAATTTGCCACATGATCAAATTTGTAAATGGGGACACTAGGTGGCACGTGCAAGCACTAGGTAGTGCATTGCACACTTTTCCCCATAGGCTGGATTGTAGATCGAGGAGTGGGAGTGATGGAAGTAGTGGAGAGGTGGTTGTTCATCATGGGTAGTTTTCATAACTCCCTAGTTTATCTAGACCATTGATCTCTAACCATTGGATCTAATCCTAGCCCTACATTCATCCTAAAATTTTATATAAATACCCCTCCCTATACTCTTCATTCTCACACTTAGAATTTTTGAAAGAAAGAATAGAAAGAAAATAAAAGAGAAGTAATTTTAGTGAGGCAAAAGATTGAGGAGTTGTGAAATTGTGTGCTATTGTGTTCTTCATCCAAGGAGAAGGCCAGCATTTTCAAAGATCAAGAAGAGGGAGGCTCGGGTTGCTTGCATCACTGTAAGGAGAGGCACAACTTGGCGGTTGATCTAGGAGGAGAAGGCCTTGTTCATTCGTTGTAGGAGATTCTCCAGAAGTTCTTTAGATTTTTCTCTCCATATAAGGTGGGGGTTTCTCATGCTAGGAATGTTTTGATAGAATTGTTAATGAAAACTAAAGTGAAATTGGCGTATGGTTGCTTATGTAGAGATCAATTGGTAATTTAGAAGATGTGTGTTGAAGTGATTGCTAGTTGATAAATTATGAGTTAAAATGCTAGAAGATATCATGTTTTGTCATGCTAGATATTAAAAAACCATGTTGTGGGAAGAAAATCTATATATATGAGACAAAATTGAATGCTTCATGTGAAATTAATTTGGTAAATTGTGAGTGATCTCATCGTAACAAGAAAGGAAATTTTTGATGTTCTAAATTAATGTGATGGATTAATAAATGAAAAAAAAAGGAATGAAATATTTTTGTAAGAATTTATATTTCAAAATGTGTGCAACTATGATTTGTTCCCAATATCGAAATTATGGACATAGAACATAAAATAAGATAAAAAATGCAAGTTTTATTAGTAAATAATGATTATAAAAATACTGGCTTGCTGTAAACTTGTACATTTTGAAATCTGGAGATTTTTTACTCAAAAAGAGAAGAAAAAGAACTAAAAACATTTTTGGAATTTAAAAAAACCTAGTAGCATCAGTCGACCGATTATATTGAAACAGTCGACTGCTCTGAGTATTTGTTTTCAAGTTCAAATCTTTGCACAACAGTCGACCAGTTATATTGAAACAGTCGACCGTCCTGATTATTTATTTTCGAGTTCAAACCCTTGCGGATCAGTCGACCGACTACACTATGACAGTCAACTACCCTGACCATTGATTTTCGAGTTGTAAATCCTCACAGAACAGCTGACTGTCCATGTCCTAACAGTCGACTGCCCTGAAGTTTCAACTAATATCTGGATTTTCGTGAAAGAACTTTCTATAACCTGTGGCCCAGTATGAATAAGGATTTGGGACTATTTTTGGCAAGCAAGAACTTATTATTTTTATTAGTTCAAATTGTCCTTGAATAAAGAAAAATACATGCCTTGTTTAAAAGAGTTTTGAAATGAGTTTTAGCAATGAGAGTGTAAATTTTTGATAAAATGACAGTACAGTAATTTCATGGTGGTTGAATGAGCTATAAATGTGACAAGTTAGAAAAACGAATTCTTTTGTTTATTAATGAGTTTGTACATGAAAGTGAAATTGAATGTTATGATGAATTATGAAAGATTTTATGAGCATGAATATACAAATGCTATGAACATGAAAGGAAAATTAATGTTAATCATGAAAAAGACTTTATGACTGTGAAAACTTGATTTTGTGAATGTGAATTGAAATTGAGAACTAGAGTGTAGTTAAGCCTCATACCGGTATTGAAAAAAGATATGTTGAAATAAAATTTGAGATGAAAAGACCAAGATTGGGTCATGTCGAATAGATGATTAAGACCGGTATAGTGGAAAGGCTAACTCTAGAGAATTGATTTTTGTTCATGATTCAGTTAACTAAGGATTATATACATAGTGAATAGGTGATGAAAATAAGAGAAAAATATGAGTATGAGGGCCTCGGAGCTACGGTGTGAGAGTATTCACAGGCTGTCTTCACGATGCATCGTGACATGACGTGGATATGTCTCCAGGAGTCCGTACTGCAGGTGACGCTCGTGGGGTATTTGGTGACTGCTGTGGTGTCATGTCCCATGACCAAGCTGAATTGTCCATAGGTTCTTCACGATGCGTCGTGACTTGACGTGGGATTTCCCTCTAGGCTGTCTGAACATGAGCTTATAACTCATAGAACATGTAGGATACGTATCGTTGTTACAGTAGTAGTTTAAGACATGACGAGGGATTGAACCTTACAAGATGAACAACGGTTAAGGGCTTGCCCTCAGACCTATGTAGTATGGGATGCATAGAATCTGAACAAGTGCGCATTAGTGTCATCTAATATAAATAATTGCATTAAGGACTAAGCAAACCGCACAACACGACATCTATAGAATAGTCCCTTGTAGTTATGTTTGTGATCAAGATTGTGGTTTGTTTAAGCATTTGAGAATCGTTATATTTGTTTCGGCATAGAGAGGATAGTCGTGTATAATATTTTGTCGGTTGTAAGCAACTGACGCGCCCACAGTTTTTATGCAGGGTAAGGTGATTAACAAGACTAAAGAATGTATGCAGATTAAAAAAATGATCCAAGCGTTGTACATTTCAATTCATGTATTTGTTGTAAAATTGCTTCCGTTGTAAATATGTAATGTAAGTATAAACTCTGATGTAACAAAAAGTTTTTATTTCCTTGTAAAATTGTATGAAAGAAGTGTAAAGATCATGTGGAACCTCGAATTCAGTCGGTTTTGGAATTCGGGGTGTTACAAGGGGAGTGGGGGGGTTAAAGCTCGGAGCGGATGGATCTGAAGGAGGAGGACGCCCAAAAAAAGAGAGAGGAGGATTTTGGTTTATAAAGTTTTTATGTCAACCAAGCCACTGCTATTACGCAATTTTTTCCAAAAACTATGAAATTAGGATTTTTCACCTTTTTTTTCAGCTGTTGACTGACTTGTAGCTAGAAGGTACATATAGAACTCAGTCATTAATAAACTTATTGTTTATAAACTTTTTTTATGGAAGCCTATAGATCGTAATCTATTTTTTATTATATTTTGGTTCGATTCAAATACAGTCTTCATCATTTTGTGAGGTCTTACATTCTATTGTATTTAGTAGTGTTTGAGTATTAATTTGATGCATACAAATTGATTAATTGTGTTACTATATTATTATTGATCAATTTATTTATTTATTTTTCTATAATCCTTTGTCTCTTGTTGGATTTTATAACCCTATAATCCTATATATCTCCCTATTGGATTTTGTCTTAAAACCTGAAACCCGTTTGCACCATAACCGTCCTCCACCTAAACCCTAATATTTCACCCTACTTATAGCCACTGTTTAACCCTATTAACCAACCCTAATCATCTTCTCTAAATCCCAGCTGCAATATTTTTTTCCTACGGTTTCATCATCTTTCCCGCTCATCTCTCTCCCGCATCCCGTGTGGACCCATCCCGGCCTACCCGACCGCCGGCCTTCCGCCCTTCGCTTGCTCGCGCCGCCCTCCCTACCTCACGACTCCACCCCGTCGCCAGACTTTCCCCTGTGATGTCTCCCTCGTGTCAGCCATCTACAGCAGCGACTGCAGCATCAGTCCCCTGTTCTACCGACCGTCACTGTCCCGTCGTTGCACTACCACCGATGTGCCGCCCCTTTCTGCCGTCGCTGACAGCCAGAGCCGAAGCCATTGTTGGTGGTTGCTGTTTGATCAAGTTTTGATCAAGCGGATTCTTGGCGGTCCGATCTCCTCTTGATCATCACGATCATGATGATCATCAAGCTTGATTTATCGCAGCCGCCCGTTTGATCTGATCTTGATCATCACCTTGATATTGGAATCTGGACCGTCCGATCGACCGATCAAACTTGATCTCGGTCCTTGATCATCTCGATCGTCTTCATCTTGTTCGCAATCAGTTATTCATCTTGTTCGTGATCATCTCGTTCTTGATCGTTGGTATTGTGTTCGTGTCCGGGAACCCGTTCCCGATATTCTCGCTATTTGCTTCATTTCCGTCATCGACTATAAGGCAAGTAACTTGTATTTTTTGTTGTTGTATAATACAAGTACTAAATGCCGCATGTAGTGTAGTTGCTTCAAGATCTATCCTCATGAATCCTTTGTTTGATCTTGCATCTAGTTTTTTATCCACCCGTAGTTGTCTCATTACACTCACGACATGAAATAACTTAGAGATAATCAATTCTTGGTGTATACATGCATGTTGCTATATGATCTTGTATGCTTGATGTGTTAAAAGTAGTATAACTTGTTGTAGATTCGCTAAATACCCTATACCATGTTGCTTGGACATCTAGTATACCATATTTCACACTTTGTTATGATTTGGATGTGTTACATATGGGCTAGTTGATTTTATGAATAAAGAGCATTTCTGTCTTTGTTGTTACCCAGTTGTTCAGTATTTTAGACCATATTAAGGTCAGTATATGAAAATTGTTTGTGAATATGAATTATAGAGAACTATGTCTACTTTCCAGAATTTTTGACAGATCTCAATTTTGATTTGTGAGTTGCAAGTTATTGTTGTTTTACTACAGAGGTGTAAAAAAATTCCAGATTCGGTTTTATGTGGATTATGTATGACTATTTATTTTTATACTAATGTTAAATGTAATATTTTGATCCAGTATTTTGCTGAGTACAACTAGACTTGACTGGATTAAACCATAATTTTTGTGGATTTAATTAATGACTTTTACAAACTATTCTATGCTTCCAAACAACTATTATACTTACAGAATTTCCATAATGTTCAGTAAAGAACCTTAATTTCGACCTGATCCTATTTGCTGTTTATAAAAACTTTGTAAACATTAAATTTAGCCTACTATATCTATTTTATCACCCTTTTGACAGATCTGGATTTCGATCTGTATTTTGTAATCTATTGCTGTTTTAGTACTGCTGTGTCAAGAGTTTCAGATTTACAAAATTACTGTATCTTGTTGCTTTCTGATTTTATTTGACTATACTATCTATGTTGGAAAATTATGAAAATTTATTTGCTGATACTAAACATACTAGGGAATACTCCATATTTTTCTTGGATTTAATCAGTAAGTTTTATGTTGTTTTTCTGTTTATGAATACAAACTTCTGATTTCTGGCTGAACATGTTTTCTGGATACAATTCTGTTTTGAGTCCTGTTTTTATGAAATATCATATGACTTATATATATATATATTTGATGGATTCGGCCGAGAGCCTATTTTTCAAATTTTCTGACGGATCTAGGTTTGCATGTCCGTGGCAATGGGAATCCCAGATTTAGTGCAGTACTGTCTTGCTGTCCTGAACTAGAATTTTCGTTGTCCTATCCTTTTATGTGTTGTCTTTTATTTGTGCATGTTTGTCTTCCGACCTGAATCTATCACTTGTTTGTACCATGCTATTCTTGCCCTGTTTTGTGACACGTACATGTCTGTTTGATAATGATAACAAATAACCAAGCCGGGGTTAAGGGAAAGATCTAGTAGTGGACAATATAGGATCCTGTACTCGGAAGGGGACTCGTGTTTCCTGTGTGACATGTTTACTAACCAAGTTACCGACTAAGTTACCGATCAAGTTTACCGACCAAGTTAATTTTCTGTTACCGATCATGTTTACCAACCAAGTTAATTCCTGTTACCGATCAAGTTTACCGACCAAGTTTTGTAATCCTGTGAAAACCCGAGTACATGACCTATAGAATCCCCTACAAAATCTAAACGCAACTTGTTTGAATGTAGCAACCACGTGGTAAATGGATGAGACGCATGAAGTGCTACCCAGATAAAAATTAATACAAGACTTGACATAACATAACACCTGTTACATGCTTACCTGTACATGCTACATGACACCTGCTACATGTTTACTTGCTTGCATGATACCTGTTACATGTCGCATGTCACGTGCACCCTGTTATCTCATCACATTACTTGTTCCTGCTCCTGTTTTATGTTAACCATTCTGTCACCTGTATTCCATGTTATGTTTACTTCCGTTGTTACTCTATACTTGTTTATCCTTTCCTGTACTTGTTGCTTGCACTACAAACGGCTCGTAACTTGCATTATTGGGCATTTTGTTTCTTTTTCCTCTTCCTGTAATTTGTTAAATTGCAGACTTTGGTGACCAGCTGCCCGATGGAGTAGGTAATATAAAATTCTAGCTGGCTGGAGTTCTTGCTACAATTTACTTTCCTGTTGCTTTTGAATAAATGTATTATTACTTGGATTATTTTGTATTGGGCAGTTTGTCCCAGAATTTATGACTTGTTCCAGATCTAGTTTATTTGAGATTATTAAATTTTGTTTCAGGTAAATTCTGTTGGTATATTGATTCATTCATGCATGCGTGATTGATTTCTCCTTGTTACTTGTTATTATTCCTGTGAAATGTTGTAAAGATCTTGACAGGTTATGAATGGTGAAAGCCATTCACTGGACTTAATCACGTATCTATATTCCATATCTTCTTTTTGGAAAGCAGGGCGTGACAACGTGACATTGGCCCAGCGAATGACTTTTGTCATTCATAAGCTGTTATTGTTCAACTCAACAATATAACAAGATAGATTTAACCACGCATGCAATAAGAACAATTACATAAATAACAATACTTGGAATAAAACATGAAATAACCAAATACGATAATCCAACGTCTGGAACAAAATAACAATCTCTCGGTCAAAATCCCATAATACAATGTTTAATAAAATTTAATACAAGAAGTCCAATAAAATAACGATCAATCTAGAAAACAATAAATTTTCAGAACGACGTAACTCTTCTTGATCACCTGTGAATACCTCATCTAAAAAGATGAGAAAAATTATCCTTAGAGCAAGCCATGGATAACAAGTAGAGAAAACAATTAACAATAAAAATACAGTATAACAATGAATTCAATAAAACAATAGGAATCAACAATAATGGACGATAGCAATAATCAATATCAATGGTAAAAATGCGATGGGTATAACAATAAACGATATATCAATATTTGATGTCAATATCAATAAAAATGTTCAATATCAATAGCAATGACGATGTTCAATATGCCGTGTCAATATAGTGTCAATTCTTAAGTCGATTAGTTTTTAGCCTGACTAATGCACGTACTACTGCGTCTCATACCACAGGTTCCGTACATACAATCAATGTCGTTTAGACCTAAGTGACATACTCTATAGATCATGTACTCGTCAACGATAATCAATATTCAATAATCACGATTCGATATTCAATGCACGATACGATAATTCGGCAACGATACAATACACGATAGATTGGGTTACCGTCATATGCCACAATCAATCGACAAAACAATAGCCGATAACAATATTTAGGGAAATACGAGCCCCTTCTCCGAGTACAGTCTCTACATTGTCCACTACTTAAATCAACCCTTAAATATCGGCTTGTTAAACATTTTATCGATGCAATCAACACATTATATAATTTAGAGAAATTCGATAAACGATGGTATCAATAGAAGTAATTGTAACCCCTGTTTTCCGTATTTTTGGTGTATTTCTGTATTTAAAATTTTCGTAAATTATTTTTACCGCTTTCAATTTCTTTTGTCGAATTTTACTATTGGATCTCCTATTAAAAATCTATTTTCGATCAATAATTGTATTTGTAACTATTTTGTATGATTTTATATTTAATACAAATCTTACTATTATTGTTATTTCTGTTATTTTATTATTATTATTATTATTAAATTCTCCTGTTAGTATTATTATTTTTATTGTTATTACATTTTGATTGTATATTAAAAATCCTATTGTATTTGCTAGTATTTGATTGTTAACTCAGTGTATACTATTTAATTTATTGTACTATGGTATTTCTAATTGTATATTTTCTATTGAATAAATTATTTGCTTTTAATATTAATCTAATTATATTTTTTTGAATTAATTTTATTGAAACCCTAATGGTTTTTTAATACCCATTAAACTCCTTTACACCATATACCCTTTTAATTAACCACCTATTATAAACTCATCCACTACTTTCCTAATATATAATTCCCTTCCCATTTATTTCCTATATCCCCACTTTAAATCTTACCTGATTACCTACCGAATACTCCCCTCCCCACTCAACTACTCGTGATTTACACCCTCACTACCGAAATCATATATCTACCCATCCCAAGACCCGTAGCTACACTACCAACACCCGGTTTTGTGTGATGTGCCGCCTCCCTTCAACCGAACCCTAATCCCTCACATATATAATTACTACCTTTTCACCCCATGCAGCCGTATGCTCCTTCTAGCTGCCACCAGAAGAAAAAAAAGAATTTTTTTCCCTCGGTTCTCCCTCTCTTCCTCGTACTCTCGGAGTTGAGTGTGTGTGCGTGGTTCTTCGTTCGTGGGTTTTTGCGTGTGTAATTCGTGATTTGCTTTGGATCGTGGATTTTTTTTCGTGGGTTTTGTTCATTGTCAAGATCCGTTTCTGTTATTTTTGGTGTTCTTCATTTTCGACTTCAATTTAAGGTAAGTAACTTGTACTCCAATTCATTTGTTTGATACAAGTCCCAAAGTTCACTTATAGTGTAGTTGGGTCTAGAGACAACTCTTGATTGTGTTTTACTTGATGGATTTTGTCTCTATTGTGATAATTTGGCCATAGATGACTCACGACACCATATGGACATGATTAACCTAGGATTCACCCAATTCTTGATTTTTGAACATGTATGTGAGACTTGTGTGCAAATTTGTGTTTTGATTAAGACACATATGATATATTTGGTGTGGACATGTTAATAACCATAATTCATGATGTTTAGACACTTGGTAGATTTTATTTCAAGTTTGGATGTGTTCGGAGTAATTTTCTTGAATCTATGTTGATTTTGTTTCTAAGGGAAAAATCTGTAATTTGGCACTGTTCTGTTTTGCTTGCTGTTTTCGACTGGGTCAGTCAATATCTTAATTTCGGAATAAAATGAGAGTTGTAGATGATTTTGTCTATTTTCATATCCTTCTGACCTTGCTTGATTTTGATTTCGTATGACTGAGTTATGACTGTTTTAGTATAGAGGTGTCGATCTTTTCCAGATTCTGTTTTTGGGTAATTTCGATAACAAACTATTTTCAAGAACCATGCTATACATATTATTTTGATTTGAAACTTTAGTCAGTATTTCTTTATTAAGTTAGGGATTACCCAGAATTTTGGTGAATTTTATTGTTAAGTTTTATGTAATGTTTCATGCTCGTCTATAAAATCTATACGTGTTGTATTTTGCTCGTTGTTCTGTAAAGAATCCTATTTTCACTATGATTCCTTATACTGTATGAAAAATGTTTGTGAAATGTGAAAGTTAGTATATTTTATCTGTTTTCATATCCCTTTGGCGGAATTGGATTTTGTTTCACTGGTTGCTATATATCTTAGTTTTTGTATAGTAGTGTTGGGATTTCCAGATTCCCTAAACTATGTTTTCTTGATGCTTTCGTATTTTTGATGACTGATCTATTCTTACTAGAAAATTCTGAAACTTTATATTTTGATTCTATACATATAGGGGAATACCCCAGATTTTTCCTGAATTTATTTGAGAGGTTTTGATGCTGTTTTTCTGACTGAGAATTTGTTTTCCTGATTTCTGACTGAACATGTTTTCTGTTTTCGAACCTGTTTTGAGTTATGATGTTGTGAAGTACTATGTGACTTATTTATACTCGTTGAATTTGTGTGGATGTCTATTTTCAAGATCCTTCGACGGATACATATTTTCATTTCTGTAGCGACAAGAATTACTGTTTTAGTACTGTACTGTCATGCTGTCCTGAATATGAACATACACTGTTTTGCTCGTTTATGTGACTGTATCTCATCTATGATTGTACCTGATACTAATTATACCATGTTAGTTTGACACTATTTCGTACACATCATGCATGCTTGATGACCATAATAAAAGTAGCCAAGCCAGGGTTTCTTAAGGGAAGATCTAGTTGTGGAAAATATGGAAACGTGTACTTGGAAAGGAACTAGTGTTCCATACTGTTACTGTTACTGTTACTGTTATCTGACCCTGTCTACGTTACTTCCCATAGGAAGGTGTAGAGGAGAAGAGAACCACTAGGTTTTGATTGTTACTGATACCTGAGTACACTGTCCCATCATGGTCTACTATGAAATCTAAAAGCGAAACTGTTTGTTGTAGCAACCATGTAGTAAAAATTGGGATGCATGAAGTGCTACCTAGCTAGTAATACACACAAGACTGTAAGAACATAAAACTGATACTGTTAGACTGATACTGCTAGACTGATACTGCTAGACTGATACTGTTATACTGTTATCCTGATTCACTAATATACTAAGCTTACTGTTACTGGACACTGTTAGTTGCCATGTGATACTGCCTTTGACATAAAACAACTGTACTGTTAGTATACCATGCTAGTGGACTTCCATGCTATTAGTTAGTTTTCCCCATGTGCTTGTATCCTACATTATTTGTGACCCTTAACTTGCAATTGACGGGTACTTGTTTTCTTCTTTTCTCCTACTCCTGCAAATTTACTAATTGCAGATCATGATGGACGACTGCCAGATGGTATTGGCGAGATGATGTATTAGTGTTGGAGTTTCTGCTTTATTATTATTATTATTGTTGCTTGAACATTGAATAAAGTGTATTTGATTTCTTGGATATTTATTTTGTAATGGGCGATGTGACCCAGGATATTTGATTTTGTCCAGACTCTTATTTATTTGAGAATATTGTATTTTGTTTCGAGTAAATTTCTGTTGGTATCTCGTTTCAATTATGCATGTTGATTGATACTTTTGCTTCCGACTCTGATTATTTGTGTGACATATTGTAAAGATTCTTGAACAGCTTATGGATGATAAAAATCATTCGCTGGGCTTTTGTTACGTATCCATATTCCGTATTCTTTTTGGGAAGCGGGGCGTGACAGTAACAATAGGACGATCAATTAGAATGAGACAATTAGAATGGTGACAATAGTGTATTAGGATCATGCAATGCAATTTATATACCTCAATCCATTCAACATAATGATATATATACAATTATATTAAGAAAATATGGAAACACAATTCTGGACAGCAATAGGATACTGTACCAAAATCAAGTTTCCCGCTGCTATAGAAATCCAAAACTGGATCCGTCAGAAGTTCTAGAAAGTTGACTCCTGCCCGGTTCCAACGCATATTTAATATACGAAATCCAATAAAAATAGATAGGTTAATTACATCGTTCTTTACAGGTTACACCTTCTGACCGAAAATCAAGATCAAGTTGTTATATTAGAAAATTCAGTAAAAACCCAAATTTAAATTCATCAAAAATATCCATTAACTTCCTAATCATGTTAACTAATAATCTGGAATTTATTAGGACAATATTCTAACATTAACTTAGCTTTTCAATAACTTAAACATGAAAAAATACATGAATCAGGAATTCTGGAAGTAAAAGGCAACAGTAGTAAAACACCATAACTCTTACAATAAAACTCGGAATTCAAATATTTTAGATGTTTTGAAAACTAGAAACACTGGGATACAACTTTCGTTTAGAAAGCTATATGTCAATTACTCGGTCAAAAAGGTCTCACAAGTTCAGGCTGACAGGGAAAATCAGGGTTCAACATATTTCATGAAATAAAAGCGATCTAAACATGATGAACTTCAACTCAATAGTTAACAAATCTTATGTTCAGCATGGTAAACACAATAACATGGTAAGCACAATGAAGAATACATCCATACACTAGTTTAACTAGGGATGGACAACTATTATCCGAACCGACCAATCCGAACCAATCCAACCCGAACTGACCAGTTTTTAACCGAACCAATTGGGGGTTTGGGTTTGGCCTGGTTCTTGATCTTCAATAACCAACTAGACCGTTTTGGATGTTGGATGAGTCTTTCAAATAACCGATGAAACTGAACCGACCGTACCTCTATGCATTAGTCCATAAAAAATCTAGTTTTTCTTTAATTTTTTGAATATACAAACATTCATTTCTCATTTTCTTGGAGATACTAACAATCTCCTTTAATTTCTTTAGTACAAACCGAGCAGTTGTTCTATCTATGTTTGGATTCTCCATAATCATGTGTGTTATGTTGTTGAGAAATGCTTGATTTACAGTGTGACCCAGCTTAATAGAATCATGAAGTTGATGTAACATTTACTAGTTACTTTAATCAAGTCAAACATAAATTATTTTCTAAATCTTTTTAATTGTACCTGAAATTCAATTAGATATGGTTATTGATGTTCCTTTTATGAGAATAAACTAAGATTACAGAAATATGCATGTGAAAAACGGTGTATCTCGCCCATTTAAACGTCATCATCTCAAACAATTAGTGTAAAATTCATTAGCAATTTGTGGTTTTATGAATCTTCATTTTAAATTTATTTATGAACAACAAATAACAGGTTGTTTCTCAAGTTTGATTGAAGTTGATTTTTTAAATTTAAACGAAATTGTGAATGATGTTGGAGGTGAAAAGTAGCATGCCAAACCGACCATCCAATTCAATCCAAACCGAGCTTAATCGGTTTGGATGGAAACCAATCCAATTAAGGCTCTGTTTGGTTGCGGATGAGAAAATAAAAAAATCGATCTTCTTTGGATCGGTGGTGGATGGTCCACATTAGGTTGGATACCGACCGATGCCCACTGCTAAGTTTAACATCAACGAGGCATCAATCAATCATTCAAGCACAAAAACCTAATAATAAATTCCATAATAGTTTATTTGTGCGGTGTCATGTATGAATAACGTCTATTATCAATACTACATGAATGCATGAAAGATTCGATATTTTAGAGTCAATGATGGCACGAAGTCAAGAATATATTGGGTTAGCTCATGTAAACCCTCAATATACTCAACGGAAGATAAACGGTATAACCATACGATAAATAATTCACGATCCTCTTGCGGAGTTTCAATAAAAACCTTGAATTTGACTCAATATGCAATTTAAGAGGGAAGTGACTTGCCTTTAATATGATTAATCCGAGATAATATAATAACGGGATTAGGATCCCAGAGCAACGATACACGTGCAAATAATGGAGTAGCGGGGACACGTGCGAAATACGTGCAAGAGTCCACAGTAACAATAGCAAGACAGCAACAGTAACACGTGCGATGCACGTGATCTCAACACAGCAAGGGCATAGTAATGGCAATGGCGGCAATAAGGCTTCGACTTCGACTGGCGGTGGCGTTGGGCAGCGGTGGGGTGATGGCCGACAGTTGTTGGTGACAGAGGAAGAACGGAGGGAAGCGACGGCAGTGGTGGGTATAGTCGACGACAGCGAGGGGATCCGCGAGGTGGTCAACTGAGAGGCAGTCACAACGCTGGTGTGGGTGCTTGGGTGTGATGGCGAGGAGGATGGTCGAGGATTCAATGGCAATGAGAAGGTAGGGGATGACTACAGTGTGCGGTGGTCCGAATGACGAGGAGGAAGGCGATGGGGTTTCGACGCCAAAACAGAGGAAGAAGAAGATCAGGGTACGGGCGGCGAGGTGGTTGCGGTGATGGCAGGCTGGCGAGGGGCAGTGAGGAGGATGAGGTCGATGATCGGGGATGACGATGAGGGTGGTGACTGGATGGACTAGAGGTGGCGATGATGGTGGTCGATGAGGGCGATGGAAGCAGGGGATGAGGATCGCGAGGTAGTCACGCGGTGGTGGTGGAGTTCGACAACGAGGCTGAAGGGTGAGCAGTGGATGCAGAGGTCGAGGTGACGGGGATGCTGCTCGATAGGTTTGGGAGTCGGAGGTTTGAACAGTGGAGGAAGAAGAAAGAGGGGGATAGAGAGAGTAACGAGGGTGGGGGGGTTATTATAATATTTAATAGTATTATAATGATTATAATAATGGGGAAAGAATGAATGGCTGATTAATAGGTATTTAAAATTGGGGGTTACAGGATGAGATAATGGGGGTTAAGATTTGAGAGTGATTAGGGGAGATAGATGGAGAAAAATGTGGAGATTGAGGGGATTGAACTGATTAGTAGGGATATGAAGGGTCGCGGGTTAGTGGGTTTGGGTGGGATCCAAAAGAGATCCAACAAGAGGTTGGGCTTCAATAGTTGGGCTTGGAGACAAATATGGATCAAATAATAAGATAGCTATTAGTCCAACAAGAATATGATTATTATGAAAAAATACTCCAACAAAGAAAAAAAGATAATTCATGAAATTTTAGATTTCAATTTGGAAAAATAAGATTCGAATAATTAAACGGTGATCAATGATAGTTCATGAACAATATTAGGACCAAAAGTATTCAAGACGATAAATGAAAGATAGAATAAAATCCGAATTAAAAGAAAAAGATTACAATGAATCAAAAAAGGAAAGATGAAAACGAGAGTTACAATCCTACCTACCTTACAATTAAATTTCGTCCTCGAAATTTATTCAAGTGGTAATAGGATAAACCCAAAGAAAAAGGACTACACAAAAAGATGGAGAAACTTCTTCTGAATCTCTGCCTCAAGTTCCCAAGTCGACTCACCCGGCGAATGAGGATTCCAAGCAACTTGAACCAATCTGATGACCTTGTTCTTCAATACTTCTTCTGTCGGTCCAAGATCGAAACCGGACGGATCTAACATGACAAATCTGGATGAACAGACAACTCAGAGTAGTCGATAACATGACTGTCATCCCTAATATTCCTCCTGAGTTGGGAGACATGAAAAACATCATGCACTCCCGATAGAGCCGGCGGCAACGCGAGTCTATATGCTACCTTGCTACTCGCTCAACAACATCAAACGGGCCAATGATGTTGGATCATGTATTCAAGGCAAACAACACTAGAGGGGGAGTGAATAGTGTTGTATAAAATTAATCAATAAATTAAACTTTTTGCACTGTTAAGTCGACTGAAAAAAGAAGGCATTTGACTGAAGCGTCAGATTAGAAGAGTAATTTGACTGAAGAGTTACAAGTCTGTTAAGTCGACTCAGAGAGTAACGCAGTCGGCTGACCAGACTCGATTTATACAAGAAACTCAGAGAAATTGAAAATGCAAGTTTAGAGAAAACCACAAAGAATCAACACTGCAAACACCACGTTGTATCCTGGTTCGGTCCTCCCGACCTACATCTAGTCTCAAAGCAACCCACTTGAGATTTTCCACTATTCTTGAAAAAAATACAAGAATCCTGGGACGGCTTTTGACAACAACTATGTCAAATCCGTAGACCTCTCTCACCACTAGAGAGAGAAAAACCCACTCTACACCCTAGAGTGAAACCGACTTTAAACCAAGAGTCATACTCTCTAACCGAGAGAACCACTCTCACAACTCGAGAGTGAAACAACAACAAAAAGAGATTTACAACAACCTAAAGCCTTGTATGTGGAAGTGCTTTTTGTATATTGGCTATAGGTCGACTTCTGATTTCAGTCTAGAACGAATTCAATGTTATACTAGACTGAAAATTAGAGAACCAAGTCTTAAAGAAAGTATATGCTTGTTCTTCTTCTTCTCAAAAGCAAAGACTTGAAAATGAAAGTTAGGGAGTTAGGGAACCTTTCCCAATTGAAAACTATACTTTATTTATAGAGTTAAAAACTCTTGAACGTTGAGAAAACATATCCCAACTTCCATACAACGGCAGTAAAAAGGTTTGAATTTGAAAAACAAGTTTTAAATTCAGAAAACTGTCAAAAATGGCTTGAACAGTCGACTGTGTTGCCACAAGAGTCGACTGGTCAGAGCTTGAGTGAGTTTAGTCAGTTTCGTACTCTAACAGTCGACTACCTCCAAGAGTAAGTCGACTGTACTCAATCAGCTGAACTTATACAAGCTTTATTTTGACATTTTGATTTTGTAAAACATTTTCTTTATTTATAGAATGTGTGAGTGTGTGTGTGTGACAAGGCTTTTACAAGATTCTAAGACTCATAAATAATACAAACAATATTACAAGACATTTGTTCAAATGTAGCTTAATCACTTGAATCTCTTGAAAGTCTTGAACTTGAAACTTGAAAGCTCTTGAAAGTCTTGAACTTGAGCTTGCGTCTTTGTGACTTGATCTTGCCTTTGTGGCTTGAGCAAATACTTTTGAAAGCTTCATCAAATTGTATTGGCCTTGAACACTTTTGATACACACTGCAAAAAATATGTAATATAGAACAATTGTGTATTGTGTTGTAGTCATCAAAATCTAGAATCTACATTCTCCCCATTTTTTATGATGACAACACAATAACTTAAGATAATATAGACATTAAGTTTACATATCATGATACTCACACAAAATTTGAAAAGATATACAATTGTTACAAGCTCCCCCTAAATAAAGTACAATATGCACAATTTTTTTTAAAAAACAAAACAACATAACATAACATGCATAACATAACATGCACAAATATTCACATGCACAAAAGCCATATTTCTCCCCCTTTGTCATCAACAAAAACATAAGGAGGAAAGACAAACCATAGATAAAAAAACCAACATTTCATAAAGATAAAACATGGATATAAGTCAATTACATTGTTCATAAATTGAAGATAAAATAACATGAGAACATAAAAAAACCAACATTTCATGGAAGAAGAGTTTAGGGTTTTTACTAGAAGTAAACGGCTGTGATTGAAAGAAGGTTGGAGTGAAGGGTCGAGATCGAAAAGAGGGTAAAAGAAAAAAAGAGATAGAAGCCTCATACCGTGACGATTCAGAGTCAGAAAGTCAATTTAATATCGCGACAGTCGACTGGGTTTTATATCAGTCGTCTAAGTCGAAAGCAAATAAAACCAAACAAAAATTAAGCTACTGGTAGTCGACTGAGTTTGGAAGACAGTCGACTGGGCAGAACACAAAATTCAGTCAGAAATATAGACAACGAAAATATTGTATAAGTCGACTGGAAATCAATTATAAGTCGACTTAAACATAAAAAATTTCAAGAAATGTCATGAAATGAGAAAATGCCTAGTTCTCTTCTAAAGTTGATAAAAGTGTCTTCTTTAAGAAGTTTGGTAAATATATCTGCTACTTGTTTATTAGTAAAAAAAAATCCAATATGATATCTCCCTTTAACACATGATCACGTAGAAAATGATGTCGAATATCAATATATTTCGTACGTGAATGTTGAACCGAATTTTTAGATAAATTAATAGCACTGGTATTATCACACATTATAGCGGGTCTTGAAAAAGAAATACCATAATCTAATAAAGTTTGTTTCATCCATAAAATTTGTGCACAAGCCAAACTTGCAATAATATATTCAGCTTCCGTAGTAGATAAGGATACCGAATTTTGTCTTTTTAATGCACCAAGATACTAGTGAATGTCCCAATAAATGACAAGTTCCACTCGTACTTTTACGATCAGTTTTACTACCAGCAAAATCAGCGTCACTATACGACAAAAGTTGAAAGTTATTGGTGTGTGGATAGAACAAACCATATTCAAATGTGACTTTAACGTATCTTAAAATACGTTTCACTGCTTTTAAGTAAGATTCTTTTGGATTAGACTGATATCTAGCACACAAACATACGCTAAACATAATATCTGGTCTACTAGTAGTTATATATAAGAGTGAGCCAATCATATCTCGATAGAGCTTTTGATCGACACGCTTACCTAATTTATCTTTGTCAAGTGTAGTAGTAGTAGCCATAGGTGTGGTCTTACTACTAGTTCTATCCATGCCAAATCGTTTGAGTAATTTCTTAGTATATTTTCCTTGATTAATAAATATGCCATTTTAAGACTGTTTTATTTGTAGTCCAAGGAAATAATTGAGTTCACCCATGTGACTCATCTCAAACTCATTTTTTATGGTATTAGAAAACTCTTGACATAGATTACTATTAGTAGATTCAAAAATTATGTCATTTAAATATATTTGTATGATTAAAATATCGGTCTTTATTTGCCTAATAAACAAGGTAATATTTACTTTACCAATTTCAAAACCAGTTTCTAAGAGAAGTTTTTAAGCGATCATACCAAGCACGAGGTGCTTGTTTAAGACCATATAAAGCCTTTTTCAATTTAAAAACATGGTTTGGGAATTGTTCATGTTCGAAATCGGACGGTTGCTTAACATAAACATCTTCCTTCATAAAACCATTCAAAAAAGCACTTTTAACATCCATTTGGAAGAGTGTGAAATTCATAAAACACGCAAACGATAATAAAATCCTAATTGATTCTAGTCTGGCAACATGAGCATATGTTTCATCAAAATCAATTCCTTCTTCTTGATTATATCCTTGAGCAACTAATCTAGCCTTATTCCTAACAACTTGTCCTGATTCATCTAACTTATTTTTAAATACCCATTTGGTACCAATTATAGTATGATCAGGAGGTCGTGGAACTAAATCCCATACATCATTTCTTATAAATTGGTTAAGTTCATCTTGCATGGCATTCAACCAAAATTCATTCTCACATGCTTCTTATATATTTTTCGGTTCAAAATCTGACAAGAAAGCAGTATGAGAAATCATGTTAAAATGAGATCTTGTTTGAATACCATGTGAAATTTTATCAATTATTAAGTCATGAGGATGATCTCATACTTCAACAAATGACTTTGGTAAAGTTTGAGTTATCACAATAGGATCAGTCGACTTAACAAGTCTATCTGCCGACTGATTCACATTAGTCGACTTAGGAATCCTATCAGTCGACTTGTCTAGGGTAGTTTGCTCTGGTGATTTAATAATGTTATCTAGTGGCGATGATTCAATTTCATCATCTTCAATAATATTAGACGAAGGTTAAGATTCATCAAATGAAACATGCATAGATTCTTCAATAGTCAAAGTTGACTTATTGAAAATTCTATATGCCTTACTTCTATTTGAGTATCAAATGAAGATACCTTCATTAGATCTAGCATCAAATTTATCTAGATTATCTTTTATGTTTAGTATGAAACACTTACAACCAAATACTTTAAAATATGATGCTTTAAGAATTCGTTCATAAAAAATTTCATAACAAGTTTTCTTAAGCTTTGGCCTAATCAACATTCTATTTAAGACATAGCATGCTGTAGAAACAGCTTCAGCCCAGAAAGTATTTAGGCAAATTGCTTTCAACAAGCATAGTACGTGCACATTCTTGCAAAGTCCTATTCTTTCTTTCAACCACTCCATTTTGGGGTGAAGCTCTAGGAATTGTAAATGAATGTGTTATACCATTCTTGTTGCAATATTCTGAAAACGTTTCATTCTCAAATTCTCCACCATGATCACTTCTAATAGTGACTATCGTTAGAGATTTTTGATTTTGAATACGTTTGCAAAAATTTGCAAATTCTTCAAAGGCTTCATTTTTATGTTTTAAAAAGAATACCCATGCAAATCTTGAAAAATCATCTACTAAAATAAATATGTATCTACTTTTATTTAAAGAAGCTACTCTAGTAGGACCAAATAAATCCATATGGATTAATTCGATAGGCCTACTAGTAGAAATCATTTCTTTTGTTTTAAAGGTAGATTTTACTTGTTTTCCTAGTTGACATGCATCACACTTCTTATCTTTCTTAAAAGATAATTTTGGCAATCCTTTAACTAGGTTATTCTTAGATAATTTAGCAACGTTTTTCATATTTACATGGCCAAATCTCTTATGCTAAAGCCAAAAATCATTGTTAGAAGCAACTAAACAAAAATCATAAAACTCATTTGATTTTAAACATAATTCATATATTTTATTTTCCTAAAACTTTGAAAGATCACATTTTGCATAGATGAATTATAGATTAAGCATGCATTTTTTTCAAAGACTATTTTATAACCCTTATCACAAAGTTGACTAATACTTCACAGATTATGCTTTAAACTACTAACTATATATACCTCTTAATAGTAGGGGTAGTGTTCTTACCGACCATGCCTATTCCAATGACCTTTCCTTTGTTATTGTCACCGAACGTAACAGTTCCTCCATCTATCTCTTGTTTGGAAGAAAGTAGGTTTGCATGGCCAGTCATGTGCTTAGAGCATCCACTGTCAAGTATCCAACGTTCCCTTTTAGGTACCTATAAAATAAGAATTGTGAATATGGTACCATTTTCATTGGGTCCGAAAGAGATTAGTGTTTGGGAAACCAAACCCAAAGTGAGTTTGATTTACCACCAAAAGCAGGTATATAATTTACAGAATTACACACATTATGAATAAAAGAATTTATATAACTAATCCTATCATTTAGACTCAGGTTGACTAGAACCCAAATGTTTTTAGTCTGTCCAGTCGACTTTATTGTACCCTTCAGTCGACTGTACTGTGAAGTCAGTCGACTGGGAGGTGAAACAAGTCGACCTATATGAGGTTGTCGTCTTTTTGAATGAGACTCCAAACCTCTGGGCAGACGACCGAATTTTTGGGTCAATCGACTGGTCTGAACAGAGGGATTACTCTTTTCATGATCAAAAATAATTTTTGGTTTTTCAAAATAATCATATAACTTCTTTTTCATACTAGAAACATAATCAATCTTATTACTACTAGTATTATTAGAAGAATGATGTTTTTTAAGAGTTTTTTGAAAACCTAGTCCAAACATTTTATTAGATTGAACTTGGTTTTGGAGAACTTCATTTAAACTCTCTTTTCCTTTGTTGAATCTAGATTCATTCTTGGATATCTCTTCATAATTTTTCTTAAGAGATACAAGATCTATATCCAAGTTTGAAAGACGAGAATTTAAAGACGACTTCAACATTTAAGTCAAGATTTTTTTGAGAAAGTGTTTGATTAACTTTCTCTAGATTTTTAACTCTTATCTTCTCCTTTTTTTTAGTTCATGAAAAACCTCATTAAATGCTTCTAATAAATCATTTGAATCAAAATTGTCACTTACATCATTTTGAGTAGCCATGAAGCACACATTTGCGACTTCATTTGATTCTTCATTCTCTTCTTCGGATGATGAGTCGCTATCATCCCAAGTTGCTTGATATGCCTTCTTATTCTTCATGTACTTATTCTTTGTGTACTTGTCCTTCTTGAAGTTAGGAACTTTCCCTTTTGATTTTGCATTTTCTATCGAACAGTCCTTCTTCATGTGACTTGTCTTGTTACACTTGAAAAAAATGGGAAGATCATTAGTATCTTTAAACTTAGAATTGAATTTACCCTTTCGAAGAAATTTCTTGAATTTTCTAGTGAACATGGCTATTTCTTCTTCATATTCTTCTTCATCTTCAGAATTAGACATGGCCTTGAAAGTAAGAGTCTTCTTCTTGGCTTGTTGAGGTTCTAGATCCTTCGTGCGTTCTTCTAGTTGTACTTCGTATGCCATTAGATTTTTCATAAGATTCTCAAGAGAGAGTTGTGTTAAATCGTTGGCTTCTTCTATAGTGGTGGTCTTCTTCTCCCATTCGGGGATTAGGGCACGTAGGACCTTCCTCACCATCTCTGCTTGCGATTATGTCTTTCCAAGAGTCACAAGAGAGTTTGTGATGTCCGTGAACCTTGTTATCATGTCCGACACATTTTCGTTCTCCTTCATACAGAACATCTCGAACCTGTGAACAAGAACAGAGATTTTAGATTTTTTTACCTTATTTGTACCTTCATGTGTTACCTCAAGAGTGTGCCATATTTGATAAGCCGTTATTGCGTTTGACACACGATTGAACTCTTCTTTGGTAAGTGCACAAAAGAGAGCATTCATTACTTTTGCATTGTTCATGGTGTTGTTCTTCATGTCATCGTTCCATTGTGCATAAAGAATTGTAGGTATGGTATATTCTGTCTCGGTCATGTTCCAAATCTCATAGTTGATTGAATGTAGGTAGATCTTCATTCTACACTTCCAATAGTTGTAGTTTGTTCCATCAAAGAGAGGTGGCCTTTGTGTGGATTGGCCTTCATGGTATTGACTTGCATTTGAAGTAGATGCCATTGCACTCAACCAGGCTCTGATACCAAGTACTGGATCCCGTATGCAAGGCAAATAACACTAGAAGGGGGTGAATAGTGTTGTATTAAATTAATCAATAAATTAAACTTTTTTGCACTGTTAAGTCGACTGAAAGAAGAAGGCAATCGACTGAAGCGTCAGATTAGAAGAGTAATTTGACTGAAGAGTTACAAGTCTATTAAGTCAACTTAGAGAGTAACGCAGTCGACTGACCAGACTCAATTTACGCAAGAAACTCGGAGAAATTGAAAATGCAAGTTTAGATAATACAACCACAGAGAATAAACACTGCAAACACCACGATGTATCCTGGTTCGGTTCTCCCGACCTACATTCAGTCCCCAAGCAACCCATTTGAGATTTTCCACTATTCTTGAAAAAAGTACAAGAATGCTCTACGGCCTTTGACAACAACTATGTCAAATCCGTAGACTTCTCTCACCACTAGAGAGAGCAAAATCCACTCTACACTCTAGAGTGAAACCGACTCTAAACCAAGAGTCCTACTCTCCAACCGAGAGGACCACTCTCACAATCCGAGAGTGAAACAACAACAAAAAGAGATTTACAACAACCTAAAGCCTTGTATGTGGAAGTGCTTTTTGTATATTGGCTATAGGTTGACTTCTGACTTCAGTCTAGAACGAATTCAATGTTAAACTAGACTGAAAATCAGATAACCAAGTCTTAAAAAAAGTATATGCTTATTCTTCTTCTTCTCAAAAGCAAAAGACTTGAAAATGAAAGTTAAGGAGTTAGGGAACCTTTCCCAATTGCAAACTATACTTTATTTATAGAGTTAGAAACTCTTGAACGTTGAGAAAACGTAACCCAACTGCCATACAACGGTAGTAAAAAGGTTCGGATTTGAAAAACAAGTTTTAAATTCAAAAAACTGTCAAAACGGCTTGAACAGTCGACTGGGTTGCCATAAGAGTCGACTAGTCAGAGCTTGAGTGAGTACAGTCAGTTTCGTACTCTAACAGTCGACTGCCTCCAAGAGTAAGTCGACTGTACTCAATCAACTGAACTTATACAAGCTTTGTTTTGACATTTTGATTTTGTAAAATATTTTCTTTATTTATAGAATGTGTGAGTGTGTGTGTGACAAGACTTTTACAAAATTCTAAGACTCACAAATAATACAAACAATATTACAAGACATTTGTTCAAATGTAGCTTAATCACTTGAAGCTCTTGAAAGTCTTGAACATGAAACATGAAATCTCTTGAAAGTCTTGAACTTGAACTTGAGTCTTTGTGACTTGATCTTGCCTTTGTGGCTTGAGAAAATACTTTTGAAAGCTTCATCACATTGTATTGGCCTTGAATACTTTTGATACACATTGCAAAAAATATGTAATATAGAACAATTGTGTATTGTGTTGTAGTCTCAAAATCAAGAATCTACAAATGAATCTAGGACTTAGCTTGCCCCGCCTCCAACCCGGATAACACCTCTCCATGGCGATACTTTGAGGAACACATGATCACCCACTTCGAATTCCAATGACATCCTATGAACATCTACCCATTTTCTCTGTCGATCATGAGCCTCCTGTAGGTGCTTCCTAATCTGGGCCACTGCATCAACAGTCTTCGTAATCAACTCTGGCCTTAAAAGCTTCCTCTCACCAATGTCATCCCAGCACATTGGTGATCTACACTTCTGACCATACGAAATCCAAACTGGAGAACACAGGACCCCAACATATCTTCCAATGTCTGAATAGTCCTTTCCGACTGCTCATCCGTCTGTGGATGAAACACAGTACTGTAGTTCAGCTAGCTCCCAAGACTGCCTTGAAGACTTTCCCAGAACTGAGATCTGAACCTAGTTTCTCTGTCTGATACAATACTGACAGGGACCCCATGCAATCTAACAATCTCCTGCATATACCTCTCCACATGGCTCTCCGTGTAACACCCCGTACTTAAGCGTGTATATATATATATATATATATATATATATATATATATATATATATATATATATATATATATATATTGGGATAATATAATAATATATATAATAAATAATATATGAGAGTGGTTTTTTGTTGGCCTATGGGATTTCTATAGAAGGCTTGGATTATTGGGATTAATGATGAGCCTATAGGATTGATTATGGGGATATGGCTATTAATGTGCATGGGAATTAGATGTAGAATACATGCATGCATGGGGTATGACGTGGGGTTCATGGGGATAATCCCATATCGGAAAAATGCTTGGGAAATGAGTGGGTTGTATAGGAAAAACCAAGTGATAAAGGTACCTAATGGGTATACCCCCTTTTGATGGTGCCTGTGATGGGCGTGGCTAGAATTTTGTGTCTGTTCTATCGTGTGCGTGCATGTGTAGCCGCATGCGCAGCTGAGTCGGGGTCGGGGCGTTACACTCCGTGGACTGACCCGCTCTGAAGGGAATAAAATGGGCACTCTTCGTTAACCGGTCCACAATTATTCAGATGGCAATGTGACCGTTGGAACTTCTTGGCAAAGCAGTCACAAAGTCCGTGGTGATGTTCTCCCATTTCCACTTCGGAATAGGAAGATGTTGAATGTAACGCCCCGAATTCCATTAACACGGCAATTCGTAGCACAACAGGATCTTTACTTCATTTCGTACAATTTTACAAGGAATTTAAAAACTTTTATTTGTACAACACTATTTATTTTACATCAACACAGCGAAAAAATAAAGATTTCAATACAAAATATGTACAATTTAATCAACAACATTTAAAACAGCCTTTAGCTTGAAATTTAGCTTTAAGCCTTGTCAATCCAAGTTCTGCATTGAATACTGTGGGCATATCAGTTACATACAACTGACACAATATTATACACGACAATCCTTGCTATGCAGTAATATAGCGACTCACTTACTTTAGCAACCACAAACTCGAATGCATCATAATGTGTAAAAAGTGACTATCCTAAACATGTCGGTGTATGCAATGTCTTAATGCCTAATGCAGGTGTTTACGCTAAGATGACACTAATGCATACTTGTTCGGATTCTATGCATCCCATACTATATAGGTCCGAGGGTAAGCACCTACAGTCTCCACATTAAAGGGTTTAATCCCTCGCCATGAAAACTACCTAGAAATAAATCAAGTTTTAGACGTTCCACAAGTACAAATTTCAGCCTAGAGTCCATCGTCAGGCTTATACGGAAATCTTCATCGTGCGAACTTCCCGCAAGTGTCCCTCTAGCCCCGGCATACGTATATACACTGGAGCACGGTCTCCCAACCGCCCGACTATTCATGATCCTGGAGTCCACCGTCAAACCAATCATAGTCCTAGATTTAATTAAGGCTCGCTTCCATTGCAAGCAACCACAATTCCAGAGTCCACCGTCAACTGGGTTTATAGTCCCGGAGTCCACCATCAGACTATATAAAGGCAACCCACTTACGTTTGCCCAAGTTTACTACTTCCCACTTAGTGCCTAATGCTTATGCTTAAACATGAATAAATTATAATGCCTAGAGTTAGCTTACCCTCCTACTGGACTTAAACGAAATACCGAGATAGCCCATATAGCCAATTCTCACATCAAAATCATTTTTCCAACATTTGCAGGTACATGGGTCTCACTAAGCCTCTAGAACACATCCTTTCATGTTCCATAATCAGGGGTACTCATACCCTTATAATTCATATTACCAATTTCACATCTTATTCAATTCTTTCATCGAATTCTTGTATTTATCAAACATGAATAATAATCTCGAACTATTCTTTTTCACAAAGCTTTTTTCTTTCATATTCATCTAAACTTTCCCAACCCAAAGTTTATTAAGAATTAAACACCAACTCTTAGAGACTCATCATTAGAAACTCATTATCTAATCTCATTACCTTCCTTTTATCACAAATCAACTTTTATTATCTTAATTTTATACATTCTTCTTAAATATCAATCTCATTTATCACAAGAATATAACTCCTAAATCTCCAAAATATATTTAAAAACAATGAGATACTTTCAGTTTTCCCCATAATATTTTTAAATATATTTATATAACTTTGCTGGATTTTTTAAACAAAAAAAAACTCAAAAATACCAAAAATGCACCTTTTGTGCACAAGAGGGTTCGAACCCAAGACCCAATCGAGCGCCACATGGCTGCACGTAAGCGCAGCGCCCTCCCGCTAGCCACTCAGGCTAAATGCCTAACTGATATAGTATGAGTTAAATTATCTTAAGTACTTGAACTCCCCCTTTTCTCACTTTTAAAAAAAATGTTCTCCCACAAAAAGCAGACCAAGGCTCGAACCAGCGCCAATAGCGAGGCGTCAGAGCGCCTACCCACTGAGCCGAAGCTCAGATCACAACATTTATAGGGTTTAATTCATTAAATATTTGGTCTCCGTTAAATCTCTTTTTTCTACATTTTCAACTATTTTTCATTTCCATTCTTTTCCCAAAAATTTATTTTATAAAAAAAAATAGTTCTAGACTCCAGAACTCCTTCTTTACTGATTTTAATGATAATTGAGAGGTTTTGTCCCCATTTCATGTACATATTCATTTTAAAATATATAAACATAAAATTTGATTTATTAGCAACTATCTCTTTCCTTCAAATTAATGCTATTACTTTGTATTGATAGCTCTCCAAAATTAGCACTTTACTGATTTTATTCACATTAATGAAGATTTGGCTTCAATTTTCCTAAATTAATCCATTCTTTTTCTTATATGAATTATAATACAAAAATTCAACTAGTTCTTTTTTCTACTCACTTAATACAACTTTTCTTGGGTTCTACTATGGCTATTTCTTCCCCCAAAATTGTTTCTAATTTTTCCTTTCTTTTTATACACATTTCATACACAGTTTTTAACCAATTTGTAAGAGACAAAATTGCATGAAATAATCAAGTTGTTTATTTGTGCATAACAATTTTACACATGATTCTAATTAAATTTTCTTCATTCTAATCTACCAATCAATTTATATACTTCAACTAACATACAATGAATTCTATGATCTTTCTACCATTAGCATTCTTTATCACTACAACATGCATCAATTTAACTAGTAGGATTCATTAAATCAACCAAAATCAACCATAAAACACCTAGGCATGATTTATACACTATCTAGTAAATAAGAAGAGACACCCACCTCCTATGTTGAAAAAGAAGAAAAACACCTAGAAAGAAAGCTCCTAGCTCCAGACCAATGGTCTAGTCCTCCTCCAAGCAACCTGCAAGCTCCTAGCTCCAATGAAGAAGAATCCGGCCTTTCTCTTGCTCTCTTTCTTTTTCTCTCTTTTTTGATCTTTTGATTTGATTAATTTTAGTGCAAATGTCAATGAATAGGTGTATGTATTTATAGGACATTTGTGTGGGGGAGAATGATCCCCACTAACCAACCACCCACTCTTACACATTCTCCCTCCACTCTCCCTCTCTCTTTGTGAATGGCCGGCCTCCCTTATGGAGCACACACACATGCACGTGCTACACACATGCACACCTCTCATTTTATTATTTAATTGTTATGTATTAGTGGTTACTAGTTTGTTACATGACATGTATGGTTGCACTTTTCTTTCTTTTTAATTGTGTATTTAATAAAGGATTTAATTATGGGCTTCTTTTCCAGTGAGCACAAATTAATATTTTAGGCCTATGGATATTTTTATTAAGAAAGATTAAAATGGGACAAAATAAATAAGAAAAATTTGTGCATAACTTAGAAAAATTTTAGAACCAAAAGATGAAATAAAATTGCACGTGCGTTGCACGTGCAAAAATGAAAAATGCATTTTATTCTAAAATTTCTCCGGAATGTTACATTGAAGAAGTCCAGCAGTCCTCTGATGTTCTACTTTCACCTGCTGGCAGATTAAACACTGCAAAACAAATCTCGCCACAGCTCTCTTCATACCATGCAACAAAAAATGCAACTTCAGATCCCGATACATATTTGTACCACCAGGATGAATAGAATAGGCCGAGCGATGAGCTTCCTCGAGTAGCTTCTGCCTGACTTTCCCCTTCGGAACACATAGGTAGGTTCCAAAGCAGAGAGATCTATCCTCATGAATAACCAAATCAATCCTTGAACCTGCTTCAACTTCAGCTCGAAACTTCTACAACTGCTCATCATCTAACTGTGCCTCCTTAATCTGGTCCACCAATGACGACTGTAGCTGAAGTAACTAATGCTTCTACAACTCTGCTCGGCACCAGGAAAAATCACTTCCAAATCTAACCTCCTCAAGGCTTCTAAAATCTCTTCCTGCTCAGTTAGAACCATAACAATCGGTCTTCTGCTCAAAGCATCAGGTACCAAATTAATCTTACCAGGATGATACTGCGAATTAATATCATAATCTGCCATCAATTCCAACCATCGCCTCAACCTCATATTCAGCTGCGTCAAAGTGAATACATACTTGAGACTTTTGTGGTTAGTGAAAATCTCCACTCGGTCTCCAAGTAACTAATGCCTTCAAAGCTTCAAGGCAAAAATCTCAGTTGCAAGCTCCAAATCATGGGTAGGATAATTCTTCTCATGCAGCCTTAATTGCCTAGATGCATACGCGACAACCTTACCTCGCTGCATCAGAACAGCACCCAAACCTCTGCCTGAAGCATCACAGTGAATTACGAAACCTCCGGATCCATCTGGTATGGTTAACACCAGTGCTGATGTCAACAGATTCTTTAACTCAGTGAAGGCTCCATCTCAGGACTCGTCCCGCACAAACTTCTGATCTTTCCCGGTGAACTTGGCCAATGGCCCGATAATCTTCGAAAAATCCTGAACAAACTTCTTGTAGTAACCTGCTAGTCCAAGGAAACTACGAACTTCAGATACTGACTTTGGCGTCGGCAAATCCTTAAATGCAGTGATCTTGGACGGGTCAACGGAAACTCCATCACCGGAAATGATGTGGCCCAAGAATGCCACATGATCCAGCCAAAACTCGCACTTGCTAAGCTTCCTATAAAGCTGATTTTCTCTGAGCGTTTGCAAGACTACCCTTAAGTGCTCAGCATGTTCTTCACGACTCCGAGAATATACGAGGATATCGTCGATGAATACCACAACAAACTTGTCCAGGAAAGGAAAGAAGACCCGATTCATCAAACTCATGAATACAGCTGGAGCATTAGTAACTCCAAAGGGCATCACCAAGAATTCATAGTGCACATATCTAGTACGAAAGGCAGTTTTCTATACATCATCGGCCTTCACCTTGACTTGGTGGTAACCATAACGAAGGTCTATCTTTGAAAATACAAAACCACCCCAAAGTTGATCAGACAGATCATCAATCCTTGGCAGTGGGTACTGGTTCTTCACAGTGACATTATTCAGCTCACGGTAGTCAATACGTAGCTTGCGATTACCATCCTTCTTGTCGATGAACAGTACTGGAGCTCCCCAAGGCGAGACACTGGGCCTGATAAATCCTTAATTCAGTAACTCCTGGATCTATTCCTTTAACTCAGCCAACTCAATGGGTGCCATTCGGTAGAGACTCTTAGAGATAAGAGTTGTATCCAGCTGAACATCAATACTGAACACTACTTCACGATCTGACGGTAGTCCCGGTAACTCTTCAGGAAAAACATCCAAAAAGTCTCGCACAACTAACAGTGTGAATTCACCATCAGCACACAGTTCTTCTATCACTCTAGTTCCCTGGCTATCCAACTTCTTAACATGACCAAGCGGTGCTTCATCGGCGTGGAATTCAAATTCCTGACGATCTGGTATTCGGAACACCACCTTCTTCTCATGGCAGTCAATTACAGCATGAGCAACTCCCAGCCAATCCATCCCCAAGATGACATCAAAACCCGAATTGTTGATGACGATCAAATTGGCTTTAAAATCGACACCACCAATAATTAAAGGGCTCTGCTCACAAATCTGAGAGCATACATAACACCTCTACCTATAGTGATATTCCACACTGCTGGCATAGTGCTGCTGGCCAAACAATGCAGGTCGACGAAGCGGGAGGAAACAAAGGAATGAGTAGCATCGGAGTCAAAAAGGACATGAGCGGAAAATTAGTGAACTAAGATAATGCCTAGAAAGAAGTCAGGGAATGAGAAAATGAATATGCAGAATGTATGCAAAAGAGATAAGCATGAATGACTAACAATAGAAGAACACAGAATAGAATTGATAACAAAGCAAAACAATACAATTATAGGCATACCTGCAACCATGCCATTGGCGGTCTCAGCATCCTCTGCAGTCAGGTTGTAGGCCTGACCACAGCCTCAAGAAGGACCTCCTCTAGGAGCATTCTCCTCTGATCGAATGCTTGCCTCTGAGGTTGGAGTGGTGATCCGTCCTGACCACGAGCAAGCACTCCCCGCGGAGCGGAACCTCCAACCGGTACAAGGGGTCTGTTCCTCGGGAAGTCTGAACCATGTTGTCATTACTTCTACACATAAGGCACTGAAGACTGGCTATCCTGTCGTCCTTGCGCAGATGTCCAACCATGTGGCAGTAATCAAAAGTCTGATTTGACCTTGGGGCAGCAGGTGGATATGGCAGCGTCCTCACTGGAGGGGTCAGAACTGGCCTCCGAATAGGTCCTCCAGAAGACCTGCTAGCAACGGAGTGTTGAACAGACTGCAGAATGTCACACTTTCGCTTATATGTCTGCTCTTGTATTCTAGCAGCATCCAGGATATCCGCATACGATCAGAGTCACAGGGCAGTAAGGCGGTCCTGAATTTCGATATCTATACCCGACAAGAATTGGCGGCCTCTATCTTCATCATTTTCCACCATGAAAGTAGCAAAGAGGCTCGGTCGAGTAAATTTCACAGCGTACTCGACTACGGTCTGAATCCCCAGGTTCAAGACGATGTTCAGTTTAACATTGTTATATTATGAAATAAATAATGAAATTTGCATAAATAAACACTATCTGGTGAACCTGGGTTAATGAGACAAATTGCCGTTCCATTTCATCTTTAGTGACACAAGGAAAGAACTTCGTGAGGAAGCTCTCTGGGAAGATGACTCAGGTGATGGGTTGCCCCAGTCGTTCAGTCTCTGTTTGCCACCATATGTGGGCAAAGTCAATGAGCTGGATGCTCACGGCATCCACCCGATCAACATCCGAAATCCGCACTGCTATCAACATCTGCTCAGTCCAAATTAGCCATTGCTCGGCTTCAAGCAGAGTCTCAGTGCCCGAGAATTTATCTAGAAGTAGCCTCATGAAATCTACCACATTACCAGATCTCGGTGGTAGTAACCCACGTGCAGGTCAAGTGGGTTCCCTGTTGGCAGCCTCAAAAGCTACCCTCATCAACTCATTGTGTTCACGTTGCATCTGCATCATCTGCTGCATCATCTGATCAATGGTGGGTTCTTCGGACCGATCATCCCCAGTTCGGGAAGAGGAAGCGCCCCTTCTAACCATGGTCTACAATAAAATCAAACGGTTAGCATCCAGATTATAAGTTGGTTACCAATTATCCATGTGATTCACGTGTTGTACATATTGTTGAGTCAAACCAGTTAAACCAAACCTTATTAGGGTCTAACCTTGTTCTGATACCACTAAAAACCTTGTCACACCCCGTTTCCCAAAAATACGGAACACAAGTGCGTGACATTGGCCCAGCGAATGACTTTCATCATCCATAAACTGTTATTGTTCAACTCAACAATATAACAAGATAGATACAACGACGCATACAATAACAACAATCACATGAATAACAATACTTAGAATAAAACATGAAATAACCAAATACGATAATCTAACGTCTGGAACAAAATAACATCCTTCGGGTCAAAATCCCATAATACAATGTTTAATAAAACACAATACAAGAAGTCCAATAAAATAACGATCAATCTAGAAAGCAATAAATCCTCAGAAAGACTGTTCTCCAAGTCATGCAGGTAACTCTCCTTGATCATCTGTGAATATCTCATTTAAAAAAATGAGAAAAATTGTCATTAGAGCAAGTCATGGACAACAAGTAGAGAAAATAGTGAACAATAAAAATATGGTATAACAATGAATTCAATAAAACAAAAGGAATCAATAATAATGGACAATAGCAATAATCAATATCAATGGTAACAATGTGATGGGTATAACAATAAATAATATTTCAATATTCGATGTCAATACTCAATGGTCGATGTCAATATCAATAACAATGTTCAATATCAATAGCAATGACGATGTTTAATATGGAGTGTCAATATAGTGTCAATTCTTAAGTCTATTAGTTTTCAGCCTAACTAATGCACATACTACTGTGTCCCATACCACAGGTTCCGTACTTACAATCACTATTCTTGAGACCTAAGTGGCGTACTCGATAGATCGTGTACTCGGAAACGATAATCAATATTCAATAACCACGATTCGATATTCAATGCACGATACGATAATTCGGCAACGATACAATATACGATAGATTGGTTACTGTCGTAAGCCACAATCAGTCGATAAAATAATAGCCGATAACAACATTTAGGAAAACACGGGCCCCTCTTCTGAGTACAGTCTCTACATTGTCCAGTACTTAAATCAACCCTTAAACCCCGGCTTGTTAAAAATTTTATCAATGCAATCGATACATTATACAATTTAGAGAAATTCGATAAACGATGGTATTAATAGAAGTAACAATAGGACGATCAATTAGAATGTGATAACTAGAATGGTGACAATAGTGTATTAGGATCATGCAATGCAATTTATACACTTCAATCCATTCAACAAAATGATATATATACAATTACTAGGTTTGCCCGTTGACACGTGCCTACGACACATCTTCGGAACGGTGCACCTGGTTTGATTATATAAAATAGTTTTGGAGGTCCAGCAAATTAATCGAAGTAGCAAACATATTATATGAGAAAGCAGTATATCTACCATTAAGCTCAACCATCGCCTTCTTGATCATTAGCTTGAACTTACCTGGAATGCATATAGTTTGTTAGAAACACTGTATAGAGTTTTTTTTAAACTTCAGCATCACTTTTAGATGCTTGTAATAGTTATGCAAGGACATTATTATATAGGTTTTATAAAGCTTACTCTAATCTCATAACCACTATGAGTACGTCTAAATACAATGGTAACGCAAGTGCATGTGTGAAGGTATCTACAATACCAATAATCTGAACATTTGTTTGTCTGAGACTCAGATTGTAATTGAAATACCTCTTATTATTATTTCAACCAAAATGAAATACAAGAAGTTCACAAAACTCTTATCCAATCTAATCATTTCTTTTATCTCCACTTTGTCTTCCCATTGCACCTTTATAATAAAAAAATCAAAATTGACAAATAACAAATTTACTTTAGCTGTCTTTCTTGAGTGGAGAGTTTGCACCCTTCACTGGTAAACTCCAGTCATCCCAATCATATATATCCAAACATACACTAAAAGTTCTTATATGTTATGTTATCCATGGTTTCTAATAACCAGTGAAGGGAACACTTCACGATAGTATTTTCTCTTGTAGTAAAGAAATTAATGTTGCATATTTGCCAAGTTATTTTAGGTTGCTAGTCAGCTTACCTGTCCTGCTATGGTTTGGAAGCCCAAATTGAGGCCACCAAATAATCCATCTATCACTCGCGTACACCTTAAATCAAAACCAATAAAAAACTCATCAAATAAGTTACCAAATTAAAATTTTTTAAACCAAAAAATAAAACAATCATACCTCTCTGAACTTAAATCCCATGAACACACAAAATTCAAGTCAGCAAAAAACTGAGTAATCCCCTACACAAAAATTAAAAAGGATGAGAATTCGGTTAATGAGATGAAATTAGAGTCGTCGCATCGCATATAGAGGCTCTCGATTCGGTGGAGGGGAGTCGCCGATACGGAGTTGCTTGATATTTGCGCTTGATTTGGTGGAGGGGAGTCACCGATACGGAATCAGCAGCAAATCAGATATCGATGACGACCTCTTGATTGGGGTTCGACATTGAATTTGGATTTGGATTTGCTTTGAGAGTTTATTTTCAAAATTTCAAATTTTCAAAAAGTTTAAAATTTTAAATTTTTTAAAACTTTTTAAAATTTTGAAGTTTTTACATTTTTTTCCAAATTTTCAAAATTTCTAAAATTTATAAAATTTTACAAAATTTTAAAAATTTCTAAAATTTATAAAATTTATAAAATTTGAAAATTTAAAATTTTTTTAACTGATAAGTTTTTTAATTTATAAACTTAAATTTTAAATTTTATATGTTTTTAAATTTTTTTAATTATTTTTTAAGTTTTTAAAGTTTTGAATTTTTTAGTTTTTAAATTTTTTAATTTTATTTAAAATCTGTAAAATTTTTATTTTCTTAATTTTTTGAATAGAAGAGAGAGAGAGAGAGAGAAAGAGAGAGGAATAGTTAAATAAATAAAGGAATTGTTTTGGGTGGGGAAGTTTGAATTTGAGTTTTGGGGGGAAACTTGGGGGGGGGGGGGGGAATGTGTTTTGTGAGGCTAGATCTTGGCCTTTGATTTTGGGGGATTGAAGGAGAGCCACTTGATAGCTTTCTTTGTGTTTTATTATATAGATATTAAGAAAATATGGAAACACAATTTTGGACAGCAATAGGTTACTATACCAAAATCAAGTATTCCGCTGCTACAGAAATCCAAAACTGGATCCGTCAGAAGTTCTAGAAAGTTGACTCCTGCCCGGTTCCAATGCATATTTAATATACGAAATCCAATAAAAATAGATAGGTTAATTACGTCATTCTTTACAGATTACACGTTCTGACAAAAAACAAGTGAAGTTGTTATATTAGAAAAATCAGTAAAAACCCAATTTTAAATTCATCAAAAATATCCATTAACTTCCTAATCATGTTAGCTAATAATCTGGAATTTATTAAGGCAATATTCTAACATTAACTTAGCTTTTTAATAACTTAAATATGAAAAAATACATGATTCAGGAATTCCGGAAGTAAAAAAGGCAGCAGTAGTAAAACACCATAACTCTTGCAATAAAACTCGGAATTCAAATACTTTAGATGTTCTGAAAACTAGAAACACATGGCTACAACTTTCATTTAGAAAGCTATGATTTTTTATGTCAATTACTCGGTCAAAAAGGTCGCACAAGTTCAAGCAGGCAGGGAAAATCAGGGTTCAACATATTGCATGAAATAAAAGTGATCTAAACATGATGAACTTCAACTCAATAGTTAACAAATCTTATGTTCAGCGTGGTAAACACAATAACATGGTAAGCACAATGAAGAATACATCCATACACTAGTTAAACATCAACGAGGCATCAATTAATCATTCAAGCACAACAACCTAATAATCAATTCTACAATAGTTTATTTGTGCGGTGTCATGTATGAATAACTTATATTATCAATACTACATGAATGCATGAAAGATTCGATATTTTAAGGTCGATGATGGCACGAAGTCAAAAATATCTAGTGTTAGCCCGTGTAAACCCTCAATATACTCAACGGAAGATAAACGGTATAACAATACGATAAATAATTCATGATCTACTTGCGAAGTTTCAACAAAAACATTGAATTTGACACAGTATGCAATTCAAGAGGGAAGTGACTTGCCTTTAATATGATTAATCCGAGATAATAGAATAACACGATTATGATCCCAGGGCAACGATGCACGTGCAAATAACGAAGTAGTGGCGACACGTGCAAAATACGTGCAGGAGTCCACAACAACAATAGTAAGGTAGAAACAGTAACACGTGCAATGCACGTGATCTCAACACAGCAAGGGCATAGTAATGGCAATGGCGGCAACAAGGCTTCATCTTTGACTGGCAGTGGCATTGGGCAGTGGTGGAGTGATGGTCAATAATTGCTGGCAACAGAAGAAGAACGGAGGAGAGCGACGGCAGTGGGGGGTACAGTCGACGGCAGTGAGAGGGGATCCGCAAGGTGGTTGACTGAGAGGCAGTCACAGCACTGGTGAGGGGTGCTCAAGTGTGATAGTGAGGAGGGTGGTCGGGGAGGCAATGGCGAGGAGAAGGTAGGGGATGACTACGGTGTGCGATGGTCGGGATGACGTGGAGGAAGGCGATGGGGTTTCGGCGCCATAACAAAGGAAGAAGAAGATCAGGGTAGGGGCGGCGAGGTGGTTGCGGTGATGGCAGGCTGGCGAAGGGCAGTGAGGAGGATGAGGTCGATGATCAGGGATGACTACGAGGGTGGTGACTGGATGGACTGGAGGTGGCGATGATGGTGGTCGATGAGGGCGATGGAAGCAGGGGATGAGGATCGCGAGGTAGTCGCACGGTGGTGGTGGATTTCGACAACGAGGCTGAAGGGTGAGCAGTGGATGCAGAGGTCGAGGTGACGGGGATGCTGCTCGATAGGTTTGGGAGTCGGAGGTTTGAACAGTGGAGGAAGAAGAAAGAGGGGGAGAGAGAGAGTAACGAGGGTGGGGGAGGGGGTATTATAATATTTAATAGTATTATAATGATTATAATAATGGGAAAAGATTGAATGGCTGATTAATAGGAAATTAAAATTGGGGGTTACAGGATGAGACAATGGGGATTAAGATTTGAGAGTAATTTGGAGAAAGAGAGGGAGAGAAATGTGGAGATTGAGGGGATTGAATTTATTAGTGGGGCTCTGAAGGGTTGCGGGTTATTGGGTTTGGGTGGGATCCAAAAGAGATCCAACAAGAGGTTGAGCTTCAACAATTGGGCTTGGAGAAAAATATAGATCAAATAATAAGATAGCTATCAGTCCCACAAGAATAGGATTATCATGAAAAAAATAGTCAAACCAGGAGAAAAGATAATTCATGAAATTTTAAATTCGAATTGGAAAAAATAATATTCGAATAATTAAACGGGGATCAATAATAATTCATGAACAATATTCGGTCAAAAATTATTCCAGGCATTAAATAAAAGATAGAATAAAATCCGAATTAAAAGAAAAAGATTACAATGAATCAAAAAAAGAAAACATGAAAACGGGAGATACATCACCACAACCCCATTCCTCTAAATCCTAACAAATCCCCATAATCTCTCCATTAACTAAAACCCCTATTAATCAATCAATTATTAAATCCCTCTAACTAATCCCCTCTCTCCCAATCACAGCCTAATCACCTACCCCGACCCTTCTCCTTCCCCAGTTCTATCCCGAGCTCCAACAACCCATCGTTCCGCTCACCCTACTCATCCCTTGCGTCGATGCCCATAGCCCCCACCTTACCTCGACCACCGCCACAGTCGCCATTGCCACCGCATCTCCATCACCCTGCCTCCAAACCCATCAGCCTCGACTGCACCCTGTCTGCGACTCCACCACAGGCGCCATCTCCTCCAGCGACCACCTCCATCACAAGGCTCTACCTTCGTTGCGACCACCGCAATCCCCTGCCTTCTTCATCTCATCACTACACCACCAGCACCTCCGTCTTCATCCTCGTCGTCTTCCATCCAACCTCGTCCCCTTATTGAGCGCACCCTGATCTTCATCGTCGCCCATCTTCCCCATCCTAACCCGCCATCAACCACCACCGTCACCTCACCTTGCTGCCACCCACTGCTGCATCCCGACCACCATAGTCCACCCCGTCGACTGCCGCCCATCGCTACCTGCCTCCACTGCAGCACAGCGACCACCACCCCTGCAGTCGCCGACGCTGTTGCCCTTGCTATTCTTGCTTTTTTGCAACTTTCTTGCTATGCCGTTGTTGTCTTGCTGTTGCCATACTCTTGTTGTCGTTGTAGAGTTGATGTTTTGCTGCTGCTCCGTAGTGTTCACGTGTTGTCATTCCGTTCCTTGCACGTGTTGCCGTGTACGTAGTTTGCACATGGGTCGCCGTCGGGACTCTCGTTCCATTATTCTCTAATTATCGAAATTGTTGTGTGAAAGGCAAGTCTCCTCTTGAACTAGTTTTCTTTATTCTTGTTCAAGGAATTATGTTGATCCCCGCAAGTAGTTTCACTTGATTATCGTATATTAATTATTTTGATACCCTTCAAGAGACTACTACGGATTCATCGACGAAATCAAGTAGTAGATCTATTCTCGTGCCATCCCATTGATTCAAACTCAGGCCTTATTACATATCATCATATGCATACACCACACGAATACATAGATTAAAAACATACATGTAAAGAATGATGATTGAATGCCTATTTCGATTAGATGTGATATTCATGCTATGATGTCTTGTTAAATAGTAGAATCCCACCATAATGAATGAGATTAATTCTCAGTTAATTGTTGGCATAAAGTTATGTGCTTGCACACAACGTTTGCTGCTAATTGATAATTAATCGACTTGCTGGCCTGCTGGTTGCTCCATGTTATTTTTAGATTTTGACCCGGTTAATTTTGGAATTAGATTAAACCTTGTAAATGAAAGTCAGATTCCCTCAAATCTAGTTTCTAGAACATTAGACAGATCTAGATTCTGAGTTATAGAAAAAAAGTTATCACAACTTTTGTATCGCTGGGTTTTAAAATCCAGATTGTTACTCATGAGCACGTCGACACTTTTTCACTAATAGGAACAACATGTTAATAGCAAATTTAAACTTGAAAATAACTTGAATGTTACTAGACACGATTGGGAGTCTTAAAATAAAATTTATGAAATTTTTAGATAGATTTCTGGACCCGTTATGTATATGCTAACCTGTCCTAAACTGTTCTAAGAACACTAGACCAGTAAAAGACCGAAACTTTTGACACATCTGCGGTTAGAATGTTTTAGAACTTGCTGAACAAAAGTCGTAGCCCTCTATGTTAGGAATTCAGACCAATTGACGGATTCTCAATTTGACTTGCAGAATAAAAAATATTGAAGTTTTACTACTGTACTATCGAAACTCCAAATTTTTTATTTAAAATTACATCGCCATGTTAAATTAATTGGAACAGTAAGGTAACTTAACAAATTAGACCAGTTAATTTTAAGAATATTAATTAACAATGTCAGGAACTTAGCTATAATTTTTGTGAGAATTTTAGTTTAGTTTTTAGTGGAATTATATGTATAATAACATGATGCTGAGTTGCTGCCTAAACAGTAAACTCGTGAAGAACCAACTAGTAGACGCATATACTGTAGTCAAAATGTATTGTGTGAATATGCGTCGGAACCGGCAGTGAGTCTAGTTTCTAGAACCTCTGACGGAATCTGATTCGCTTCCCCGTAGGAGCGGAAAAGTTGACTTTGTACAACAACATTTTGCTGTCCAAAAACTTCATTCTTCATGTTGATTGTAAATTGCTTAAACTTTGCATTGCATTGCATATCGTTCATTGTACAACCATTGATACATTGTTCATGTCGTTTCTTGATACTATTTGATTGATTACACGTTCATGTTTCATGTTAATAAATTAATAATAAGTCGGGGTATAAGGGTCGACTTGGTAATGAACAATCAGTGCCTGTGAGCTTGCAGGTAGACGGGAAGAATTGCCTGAAGGACTTGGTGAGTAGACCTTATAGGGATTGGAGCCGAATTGTTGGCCACAATGATTGTCTTGTCCTTGCCATTTAAATTCCAGCACTATTGTTGTTATCACATTTTGTATTTTAGGCTTTGTTGACCTGAAGTTTATTCTTTCCAGTTGTTGGTTATTGTTAAGATATTTCATGTAATATCTATGTCATGTGATTTTCCTTTAGCATGCATGGTTGAATTTGTATTGAATATTGTTGAGTTAAATATTACAGCTTATGAATGACGCAAATCATTCACTGGGCCTTCGTTACGTGCTCGTATTCATGTATTTTGGGAAGCGGGGCGTGACAGGTTTTTAGTGGTATCAGAGTCAGGTTAGGCTCTAGCCAGGTTTGACCCTAATCAGATTGGGTTGGATAGGTTTAACTCAACAGTATGCACACCACGTTATCACATGAACACGAAGTAACCAACTATTAATCTGGATAGTCACCGGTTTGATCATGTTGCAGATTATGGCTCGCAGAGGCTCTTCCACTTCTCGACCCAGAGAGGAACAACCAGACAACGCTGCTATCCTCCAGACGATGCAGCAAATGATGGCCCTACAACAAAAGCACAATGTGCTGATGCGGGCTACATTAGAGGCGGCTAACTGAACTGCTGCTGGACCCGCATTAGGGCTACTGCCACCCAGACCCGGGACTGTGGCAGACTTCATGAGGCTGCACCCAGACAAATTCTCGAGTACGGAGACACAGTTGGAAGCCAAGAAGTGGCTGATTCGGATGGAGCAGCTATTTCTAGCAGTGTGGATCTCCGATGTGGATCGGGTGGATGTGGTAAGCATCCAGCTTATGTATTTCGCCCACATCTGGTGGTGGGCAGAGACTGAGAGGCTTGAGCGACCCATTATGGGGGCCACCTTTATTGAGAGCTTCATGACGAAGTTCTTCCCCAATGTCACCAAGTTTGAGATGGAACGGTAGTTCGTCTCATTGGCTCAGGTTAGTCGGATAATGTCATTTAAATTGATTTTTTTCATATATTTGATATTAATCTGAACATTATCTTGAACTAGGGAAATTGGTCTGTGGACGAGTATGCTGCCGAGTTCACTCGGCTCAGCCAATTTACAACTGCCTTGGTGGCCATTGAGGAAGATAGAGCCCGCAGATTCTTGATGGGTCTGAGTTTCAAGATTCAGGACTGGCTGGCTGCCCACCGACATCGCACCTATGCCAATGTTCTTGATGCGGCCTAAATCCAGTAGCAGACCCATAGAAGGGGGCGTGTCAGTCAGCGTGTCGTTCAGTACCCTACTGTTGTCCGACCAACTGGAGGGCCTATTCGGAGGTAAGTGCCAACCCCTCTGGGGAGGGCCTTGCCGTATGCACCTGTTGCTCCGAAGGCGGTTCAAACTTGTAGATTCTGTCACAAGGTTGGGCATCTGCAGAGGGATTACAGACTGGCAAAATGTCTATGCCTTGCATGTGGAGGGAATGATCATGTGGTCCGGGACTACACAAGGAATAGACTCCCTACACCGACTAGAGGCCCAGCTCAGCAAGGAGCGTTAGCTCGAGGCTAGAGCAGACCGCCTTTTCCTCCACAGAGGCAAGCTTTTAACCAAAGGCGGATGTCTCCAAGGGGAGGATAGATGGGAGGCTGTGGTCAGGCCTATAACCTGACTGCAGCAGAAACTGAGATGGTTGTTAGTGTAGTTGCAGGTATATCACAATAGTTGTATTTTTTTGTTGCATTCAATTTCTGCACTATTTATTTTCTTCTTGTACAATTATTTGTGCTTATGTCTTGTACACACCTTCATCCTTAGGCTTCATCTTAGTCCATTCCCTTCCTGCCAATGTTTTGTTTGATTCTGGTGCCACTCACTCCTTTGTTTCTTCCCGCTTCGTGGATCGGCATCGGTTGACGAGCGACGTCCTACCTGCAGCCTGGAACATTACCACATGTGGAGGCATCATCATCTGTTCCGAGGTGTGCAAGCAGAGCCCTTTGTTGATTAGGGACGTTGAATTCAAGGCCGACCTTATTGTCATCCCCAACTCCGGCTTTGATGTTATCCTTGGGATGGATTGGCTGGGAGTTACCCATGTTGTGATTGATTGCATGGAGAAGAAGGTCATATTCAGGCTCCCAGGTCACCAGGAGTTTGAGTTCCTCGCGGATGAAACACCGTCAGATCAGAAGGCTTGTGTGCTGGAGTCAATGCACACTGATGGTGAAGTTGCACCTGTGGTTGTGCGAGATTTTCTTGATGTTTTTCCAAAAAAATTGCCCGAACTGCCACCAGACCGAGATGTTAAGTTCAGCATTGAAGTTCAGCCGGGAACAACACCAATCTCCAAGAGTCCGTACCGGATGACACCGGTGAGTTAGCAGAACTAAAGTTGCAAGTCCAGGAGTTATTGGACAGGGGTTTCATCAGGCCAAGTGTTTCGCCTTGGGGAACCCCCATATTTTTTGTCCATAAGAAGGATGAAGTCGTAGGCTCTGCATTGACTATTGAGAGTTGAACAATGTCACAGTGAAGAACCGATATCCGCTGCCAAGGATCGATGATCTGTTCGATCAACTGAGAGGTGCTCAGTTTTCTCGAAGCTGAATCTTCGCTCTGTCTATTATCAGGTGAAAGTAAAGACTGAGGATATTCAGAAGATGACGTTCTGCACGAGATATGGACATTACGAGTTCTTGGTAATGCCCTTTGGAGTCACTAATGCACCGGCAGTATTCATGAGTCTGATGAACAAGGTGTTCTCGCTATTCTTAGACAAGTTCGTGGTGGTCTTCATCGATGATATTCTGGTGTACTCTCGGAACATTGAGGACCATGTAGAGCTTCTGAGGGTTGTCTTGCGGACTTTAAGGGAGAATCAACTCTACGGGAAGCTCAGTAAGTGTGAGTTCTGGCTTGACCGCGTTGCTTTTCTGGGCCATATTGTCTCAGGTGATGGAGTTTCAGTTGACTCATCGAAGGTTACTGCAGTCAAGGATTGGCCAGTACCAAAGTCTGCGTCAGAGGTGCGGAGTTTCCTCAGGTTGGCAGGGTATTATCGGAAGTTCGTCCAAGATTTCTCAAAGATTGTTGGACCCCTAACCAATTTGACGAGGAGCAGAAGTTTGTCTGGGATAGAGCTTGTGGTGAAGCCTTCGTGGAACTGAAGAATTGGTTGACATCAGCACCAGTGCTGACTATACTAGACAATTCAGGAGGTTCCGTGATCCACTGTGATGCTTCAGGCGGAGTTGGCAAAGTTGTCGCATATGCGTCCAGGCAGTTGAGGCCTCACGAGAAGAACTACCCTACGCATGACCTAGAACTTGCAACCGTAATCTTCGCCTTGAAGTTATGGAGGCATTATTAGCTTGCAGATAAAATTTAGATCTTCACGGATCACAAGAGTCTCAAGTACGTGTTCACACAGAAGGAGCTGAACATGAGGCAAAGGAGATGGTTAGAGCTGATGGCAGATTATGACATCAATTTGCAGTACCACCCCTGTAAGGTGAATTTGCTGCCCAACGCCTTGAGCAGGAGGTCTGTCGCTATGTTACTCACCCAACAGAAGGATATATTGGATGGTATGAGAAGACTGGAATTGGATGTGATTCTTCCTGGTTCAGCACAACAGTGTATGGTGTTGCAGTTGCAGTCTTCGTTGGTGGAGCAGACCAAGGAAGCCCAAGCAGGTTTTTTTGTAGTTGCAGGAATTCCGAAGCAAAGTAGAAGCAGGCCTGAGGACTGACTTGGTCATTCATTCAGACAGGTCGCTTCATTTTGGTGCCAGATTATGTGTGCCGAAGGGAAGCTACTCGAAGAAGCCCATAACTCGCCCTACTCTATCCATCCTGGAGGTACAAAGATGTATAGGAATTTGAAGCAGAACTTTTGGCGGCATGGTATAAAGAAATCAGTGGCAAGATTTGTGTCCCAGTGTTTGGTCTATCAGCAAGTGAAGGCAGAACATCAGAGGATCGCTAGACTCCTTCAACCGCTTCCGATCCCGGAGTGGAAATGGGAGAACATTTCTATGGATTTTGATTTCTAATAAAATATAACACAAGTTTCTAATTTCCAAATTGTTTGCCATTTAAGCCAACAAAATTCCTACTCTCTTCCAACAGATGATTCAAGAAAATAGGGATAGAAAGAAATAACTAGTATGATACTCAATAATGGATTGATCGATGAGAATGAATGCAATGTACAGAAGGTAACAAACGACGCGGGAACTGAAGTATGACTAGATCGAAATATACCGGTAACTGTTTCTTTGGTGATCTCTGTCTCCTTTGTAATCAGGTTATGAGCCTGATTACACTCTCCAGTTTGTCCTCTACTGGGATTTGATCCTCATATTGGTGTAACACTCTTTCTCTTCGGGCAATCCCGAACCTTGTGATCATTCGCTCCGCATGCAAGACACAGGTTGTTGGCTTTCCAACAGTTCTTGCGTATGTGTCCAACTCGGTGGTAATAATAGCACTTCTGGTCCTTCTTTGGAGTCGCCGATGGGTGAGGTGATGCTCTAGTAGTCGGGGTCTGAACTGGCCTCCGTATCGGTCCACCTGTAGACTGTGCGACAGTAAGGAGAGTAATGCCCCCTGAACGGCATTCCACCCTCTACGGATCTGCTCCTGGGTATCGAGCATGGTGGTGTAACTCTTATGCTGGTGTACAAACAAGTCCCATTGAGTGGAGTTTGCGACATCCTGTACCCTATCTAGATTAGCTCTCACCAGTTCATTTTGCTCTTGCTGTAGCTCCATCATTCGTTGTATCTCCTGGAGAATGACGACGATCTCCGATAGTTCATCCGTGGGTGTAGAAGTCGAAGAGCCTCCGTGAACCATAGTCTGAAATGCATATTCGAATGGGGTAAATCTCCAGATGGCAAGTTGGTTATTAACATTCATGTGATCCACGCGGTGTGTATATTGTTGAGCTTAGCATGGTTCGTGCCTAGGCTCTGATACCACTAAAAACCTGTCATGCCCCGCTTTCCACTTTACGAAAATACAGGCACGCAACTGAGGCCCAGCGAATGATATACATCATCCATAAGCTGTACAATTATAAGCTCAACAAGATCTTTATAACACATACACGCATGCAAATATAATAATCACATGAGCTGAAAATAGAATAACCATCATTTGGATAATACATCAACATCGGGTCAAGATGCCTGGGAGTACAAGGTGCCAGAATTAAAATAATATGATAAGCAGTTCGCTATAACAACTAGATAAAATAGCAACTGAAAGAAAAACAACATGAAGTAGTAAGGAAGCAGCAACGATCGTCTAGAGAGTCTGCTCGTCGGGTCCATCAGTACCTGTATAATTATTAACTCAAAGAAAAATAGAAAAGTTCCCGTTAGAGCAAGTTTCGGACAGCAAGTAGCAACAAGCAGTAAAAGGGGTAATATAACAAGATATAATATGGAAGAAACAAGAAGTAGAAGTACAAATACAATATGAAAGTAAGCAAGGAACTGGGACAATATGATCATGTAAGTAATAACTGTAACTAGTGTATTCTAGACTTCAAGATATAAGTAATTGATAACCTAGGCTCAGTTAATCAATAATCATGTAATAAATGATCGAGAGTCATGTAATCAAGAGTCATGTAATCAAGAATCAATAGTCATGTAATGAAGAGTCATGTAATCAAGAATCAAGAATCATGTAACAAAGAGCTATGTAATCAAGAATCATGCTTAGTGAAGATCTGAAGTTTATCTGTTTTATTAACTTATCTAATGCACGCAATCTTGTGTCCCATACCACAAGTTCGGTGCATATCAATCATGTGACATTTATGCTTAAGTAGTGAATTCTATAGGATTATGTACTTGGGTCTTCTAGTAATAGTATCAAGACATGTAATTAAGAATAATGTAATCGAGAATTGTATAATCAAGAATTATGTAATCAAGAATCAAGAATCAAGAATCACTATTTCGGGAAACACGAGCCCCCTTCCGAGTATACTCCCCTATATTGTCCACTAATAAGTCGACCCTTATAACCCCGGCTTGTTATTCTTTTATAATTAATTATGAACATGCATTTAGTACGACTAGTGGAATGGTGTAATCAAGACACTTTAATCAAGGAAAATATCAAAGGCAGTAATCATGGACATGAGACATAAAATGAGTACATGTATCGAGAGTAGTTTTTATAAATTATCAAGTGGTATAAAATGCATTCTATCAACCTATTATATCTATACAAGTTATTATTACAAGAACAATAATACACTCAGTTCATTAAATATGAAAAGTAATGGGTTTATATGCAAAAACGTAGAGATGAATTTTTAGACAACTTGACATATCTGCATTCAAATTCACTTTTCCGTTGTTACAGAAAAGCAAATCCAATTCCGTCAGAGATTCTAAAAAGTAGACTCTCTTCCGGTTCTAATGCATATTCACACGATACATTCTAGAGACAGTAGTTATGCGTACAAATTCATTCTTCGCTGGTTTCGATGTTTCGTGCGCATTCTGGAAATTCAGAGTCACAATACTACAATTACGATATCTCACAATCTATACATCGGATTGAGAAACTGTAAGATGTTCTGGATATCTAGACTCGAAGGGCTACGATTTTCATGTAGAAAGTTTTTCGATCCAGTATCGGAAACATGGTCAAATTCTCAGTACAAGAGACCGGTTAGTAATCCCGTGCAGGTTCAGAAATTCACGATATGCCAATACTAAAATCGCGATATCTCACAATCTGTACATCCGATTGAGAAACTGTAAGATGTTCTGGATTCGGGACTCGATAGGCTACGATTTTCACGTAGAAAATCTTCAATCCAATATCAGAAACATGGTCGAATTCTTAGTGCAAGATCAAGAAATTTTAGAGAAAGTAAGGTTGAATATTCGATATTTGATAACACGATTCGAAATATGTTAACGGTTCACTCTTGAGTTGATATAGCATGAACTAAGTGACTCGAACGGAGTTTGAAAATAAAACATGATGATAACTAGACTACTTGCCACGAGTCTAAGGAAAATACTTGTACGAGAACAAAAAGAGTGTACAAGGTACTTGCCTTATAACGTGACGATTACGATGGTGTTAACCACGGAAGAAGAAGTGACGTCAGTAACGAACGGCGGCACAATAGCGATAAGAATGGCAGCGAGACGGCAGCGAGCAAGCAACGGTAGCAACGGTGAGCGACGGTGACGAGCGACAACAACAACGAGGAGATGGCGCGGCGTCGGGTTGTTTTTCGGGGTTCACGGGGTCGTAGAAATGGAGTCGTCGGCTCAAAGGTGGAGGGTAAAGTGGTGCTCGGGTGTTGCTTGAGCTCTCGGGTGTGAAGAAGGCAGAGGGAAAAAAGGAAGAAGGAGACGTAGAGATGAGGGGTTGATGTGTTATGCATGTGTGTGTGTGTATGCATATATATAGATTTAAACAAGGAGAGAGGGAGATAGAGTTGGCTGGTTGTATATGGAGTCATGAAGCAATTGTGCATGCATGTGTACAATTAGGGATATATAATATAATATATATAGGTTAGGAGGTGTAGAAAAATGGGAGCATAGGTGTGGAAAAATGAGAGCAAGGAGGAGAAGTCGTGGAGTTAGGCGTAGAATTAGGCAGGATTTGGCTGTGAGCGAGTGATTAGCGGGAATGGGTTAGGATTAGGATTAGGATTAGAAATAGGATTAGGATTAATCAGGGTTTAAAATTTGAATTTAAACTCCGGTCGAAAAATCACAAAATTATGGAATTGATCAGAAAAATATTCTGGCTCTAGATACAGAGTCCAAAGAGAAAAATAAAACTAACCTGAAAATTGAAGTACAAAAATTCACGTAATAAAATACGTACAACTAGAACAGGGAGTTACATGTCAGGTTGGGATACCTGCTCATATAGGTCCGGGAACTTTCTCTAAGAGTGTGAGCGCCGCACCATTCCCACCAGAATTTGGTCGACTGACCATTGCCAATAAATGACATATCAGCGCAAAACGACTCGTTAGCTCGGGCTATCCATTTCCAGAACCATGGAACCTTAGAACCCACCCGCAAACCTAAACTTCTTGTTCCTTTCCCTTGCAAGTAAGATTGAATGAATTCATACCAACATTCGCCATTTGATTGGAACACTTTCCACCACCATTTGCCCAACATAGCACGGTTCATGTCTCTCAGATCGATGATACCCAGTTCGCCATGCGTTTTCTTCATGCATGTTTTTTTTTCATCTAATCAATTGATCGCCTCATTTATCTGTGTCATCTCTTTTCCACAGAAATCTCTTCCGGATGCGGTCAATTCTTTGGATCACCCACTTTGGTAATTCAAAGAAAGACATGTAGTATGTAAGTAGGTTGGACATGATCGAGTTAATAAGGACCACCCTTCCACCAAGAAAGAGAGACTTGCCTTTCCATCCTGACAATCGAGCCTTTACGTTGTCAATGATTGTTAGCCAATTCGACTTCTTTAGTTTACCTGGTCTGAATGGTAGACTCAAGTAATTGATAGGAAAACTTTCCTTCTTATGGTTGAGGGTGGCAACATGTGCCTCTGCCTCTGCTTTTGATAGAGCAATAGGGACCAAATCCCTTTTATGGAAGTTAACCCTTAAACCATACCATGCCTCGAAGCAGTAGATGACTCCCTTAAAACAGATCGTTTCTACCCTGACCCCGTTACCGAACAGAATCGTATCATCTGCATATTGTAAAATCGTACATTCCCGCCGAGTCCTACTGCTAGCCATTGGGGAGATCCAACCTTCTTACTTGCAGTTGTCCAACATGGCCTTAAGCACATCCGCAACAAAGAGTAAAAACAAGGGGTGAAAGTGGATCTCCCTGTCTTAGTCATTTCCTACAAAAGAAGAGGTGACATGTTCGTCTGTTAACCGAGATGGACATTTTACTCCTACACAGGCAGTGACGAATCCATCTCACTAAATCCTCTGTCTTTGAGAGTTTCCAATAGGCATTCCCAGTCCACTGAATCATACGCTTTCTTGAAGTCTAACTTCGTAAGGTTGTTCTTCTCATTTGCTATATGACACTAATGAATCGCCTCTTCGGTTGTAGCCACACAGTCCAGAATACATCTCGCCCTGATGAAACCAGATTGTTTGCGACTGATTAATCATCCATTATTTTCCCCAACCGACTGGCTAGGACCTTGGTGATAATCTTAACCGAGTAGTTAAGGAGGCTAATTGGTCTGAAATCACTCACTCTATGGGAATCCTCCCTTTTGGGGATGAGGATAACTTCAGCAAAGTTGAACATGCCAAATTTTAAACTATGGTTGAAGAATTAATCCATAATGGTCATAATATCCTCTTTGATTTCGTCCCAAAAGGTTTGGTAAAACATTATAGGGAAGTCGTCTGGCCCTGGCGCCTTGTCTAATCTCATCTGAGTAATCGCCTCTTTCAGTTCCTCCTCCGTAAATCGAGCCTCCATCTCTCGCAGGGACTGAGCTGTTACAAGTAATGTTTACAAAATTTCTTTTACAAAGAAAAGATAGAGAGGCACGGAAAAACCGAGAAGGGAACAGAGGAGGGTAACCCGAAAGAAACGAAAAGGAAAATAAATTAATCAACTTACAGTAAGCAAATGAAAATTACAACTCAAAGAAAGCCGAGGCCTGTGTATCACACAGTGTCCTTAAAACAGATTTCGCCTCTCTCCGGTTGCTGGATTGAACGGAGGCGTCTGTCTCCCAGGATGCAACGACTTGGAGCGATCCCGTAGGCACCACGTATCACTCCCGAACTGAGTATGAGCGCCTGAACCCTATCACCAGACTTACCAAAAACACTACAGCCGAAGAACAACACAAAAGAACTCAGAGAAGGAGAGAAAGAAGACCTGTTTTCGTGCAGGGAAGAAAGTAGAGGGGAGGCCTCTATTTATAGGGCCTGGGTTAAATGTAACAGCAGACAAGGCATTAACAGCCTTTGCTGTAACGGCAGACAAGGCATTAACAGCCTTCACTGTAACGGCAGACAAGGCATTAACAGCATTTAACAGCCTTCACTGTAACGGCAGACAGTGAGTTGAATGCCTTCAGCGTAACGGCAGACAAAATATTAAATACAGCACTGAAACGGCAGACAGAACCGTTTCTGCATTCATTTCAGCTGTTACAAAAAGAAAACTGTAGCAAAAGGTGGCTCTGCACGGGGTGGGATCAAATCGGTCCGGCATTCGTGTCCGCAGGTCGTGCGGGCGCACACAAGTCGCATGTAAACCGGTCCGTGATTTGCACCCCCCTCCTGCGCGCGCGCGAGAGAGCCTCTCTTCTAGCCATCTTACAATGCTTAGAAGGAGATTACTATATATCCTCTTCTATTTCCTTTGTTATTTCCGATATGGGACTATGTTCCCTTTTAACCCATTTTTAAGAATGAAAACGTCTCACTTTGAGAGACAATTTCTCATTCACCCCTTAACCAATTTTAGCGAACCAATATATGATTTTGATCTACTCACGAAGGAGAACACAAATCAATCAAGATCTCTCAATAATTCATTGAGGATCTTACTCAAAAAATTGCTCAAAAATCGGTTCGAAAATAGTGTATAAAACACTCATTTTCTAACAATCCCCACATGAATGAAAATTGACGACCACAGACAGGACAGACTGACATGACAGACTGACACGACGGACTGACCCGACAGACTTGGTGATAGAATTCAACGATTGATTTCTGCATAGGATAGGTAGGTGTTACCCTTTGAACCTTCCCTTATGAAAATATGTTTACTTTACTAACTAAACAGTAGACGCGATGTCTTTGAACTGTTCTGCCATTTGTGTAAACGATGACATATCTCACACAGAAATCTTTCTAACGCTTTTTCAGTTCTCACTGTTATGTTCGTTTTGGCCATGAACATACGCCTGGTTCTGCAAGATTTTAACAGGAATATTGCCCTATATTATTCCCTTGGAAGCGGCCCTTCTTCCATCTTACATAGGTGATTTCTTACTTACGAGTAACCCGCATTACTCTGCTCGGATATCCGACGCATAAGAATCATTAAAAGCCTAGCTTAACCTGTTACCTTGCGGGCATCACTGTTTCATCATGGGAATGGACATGGAAAAATCCCCACAGTGATCTAACTTGGTCTTTACAATTTAGTTGTCCCTTTGAACCTAGATCTTGGGATCTCCAGTCAACTAGGTTGGGTTTCCATTGTATCGACTTATTCTTTCATGGGCTTTAGTCCCATTCCCCTCGATGATTTATCAACTAACTCTCTGTTTAACCCTTTGGTTAGCGGATCCGCAATGTTATCTTTTGACTTTACATAGTCCACAGAGATAACCCCAGTAGAGAGTAGTTGTCTAATGGTATTATGTCTTCGACGAATGTGTCTAGATTTACCATTATACATATTGCTCTGTGCTCTACAAATTACAGATTTGACTATCTGAATGTATGCAGATTAGAGGCACAGGCTTCGTCCACCTTGGAATATTCTCAAGGAAGTGGCGTAACCATTCAGTCTCTTCCCCACATTTATCTAATGCGATAAATTCTAATTCCATCGTGGATTTAGCGATCACTGTTTGTTTCGAGGATTTCAAAGAAACTGCTGCACCACCTAGTGTAAACACATAGCCACTAGTGGATTTTGAATTATCACTCGATATCCAGTTCGCATTCATCATTTCTTTAATGTACGATTCTTTCTCTCAGCAACACCGTTGGACTGAGGAGAATAAGGCGCTGTGGTTTTATGTATAATCCCATGCTTAGCACATGTGTCAGCAAATGGCGATTCATACTCTCCACCTCGGTCGCTTCTTAGCGCCTTAATTTTCTTATTGAGTTGATTTTCAACCTCATTTTTATAGAGAACAAATTTCTCTATAGCATTTTTGCTTTTAAGCAAGTATACATAGCAATATTATGTGCTATCATCTATGAAGGTAATAAAATATTTATTACCACCTCTTGTTTGTATCATTTTCAAATCACAAATATCAGTGTGAATTAGATCAAGTGGTTCGGTGTTTCTTTCAACACTTTTAAATGATGATCTTGTTAGTTTTGCCTCAACACAAGTTTCACATTAGTGTTTGGAATCAATTTGGAACGTTGGTATGTGGTTCAAGTTAATTAGTCTTCGCAAAGTATCATAATTAACATGTCCTAGTCTACCATGCCATAAATTGGAAGACTCAAGCAAATAAGTAGAAGAGCTAGCTTTATTCATATTATTGACCATGGTCATTACATTGAGTTTGAACATTCCACCACTCATATATCCTCTACCAACATACATTCCACTTTTAGACAAAACAAATTTATTCGACTCGAACACTAAACGAAAACCGTGGTTATTAAGCAACGAACCAGATACCAGGTTCTTACGGATTTCAGGAACATATGCAACATTGTTCAGAGTCAGTTCCTTTCCAGAAGTCATCTTCAAGATCACCTTGCCTTGGCCCTTTATTTCTGAAGTAGCCGAGTTCCCCATAAACATTTTCTTCCCATTCTCTAATGGTTCGAAAGTGGAGAACATACTTCTATTGGAGCACACATGTCGAGTAGCTCCAGTGTCAATCCACCACTCCTTCGGGTTTGAACCTAACATATTCACTTCTGATATCACAGCTGAGATGTTGATATCGGAGACATCTTGAGCAATTCCTTGAACCAAGTTTGCTTCTCTGTTCCTGTTCCTCTTGGGAAGTCTGCATTCAGTGGACTTGTGACCCATTTTGTCACAATTGAAGCACTTGCCTTGAAACTTCGGCTTCTTGGAGATTCCTCCCTTAGGCCCCAACTTCGGACCCTTATTGTTGTGCTTGTTGGAACGTTGTTTATGTTCCATTACATTTGCCTTAGCTGCATGGCTGAGGAGTCCAACTTTTTCAGATCCCCTATTGTCTTCTTCAATACGAAGCCTGACAATGAGATCTTCAATGCCCATTTCTTTTCGCTTATGCTTTAGGTAATTCTTAAAGTCTTTCCAACCTTGTGGTAATTTTTCAATTATACAAGCCACTTGGAAACTTTCACTTAAGTTCATACCTTCAGCATGAATCTCATGCAAGATTAGTTGTAGTTCTTGAACTTGACTGATTACTGTTTTAGAATCTACCATTTTATAGTCCAGAAAGCGGCCCACAATGAATTTCTTGGCGCCGGCATCCTCAGTTTTATATTTATGTTCTAGTGATTCCCAAAGTTCTTTAGCTGTTCTTTTGTTAATGTAAACATTATACAAAGAGTCGGCTAATCCGTTCATTATGTAATTTCTACACAAGTAATCAGCATTTTTCCAAGCATCCACAGCGGCAATGACTTGGTTATCCTGCTCATCTTTCTTAAGATCTGGAGCATCTTCGTTCAAGAACCTTGCAAGATTCAGTGTGGTCAGATAGAACATCATCTTCTGTTGCCACCTCTTAAAGTTCTGCCCGTTGAACTTCTCAGGTTTCTCCCCATGGGAGACTGAGACAGGTACAACGGTGGGCATTGGCACTCGTGCCGCAGCAGCAATTGGTTCTTGCGTTGTATCAACAACCGGTACATAGACCGTTTCAGATACAACAGCATTGTCCAATGCAGTAGTCATCGTGAATCTGAAATTTACACAACACGAGTGTAAGTTTTCCAGATAAAAGAAATAAAAGGAAAAACCGTGCCTCAAAATCGAAAATGAAAGAAATCGGACTCTGTTTTAAGATTGTTACAAAAGAAATGTTTACAAAATTTCTTTTACAAAGAAAAGATAGAGAGGCACGGAAAAACCGAGAAGGGAACAGAGGAGGGTAACCCGAAAGAAACGAAAAGGAAAATAAATTAATCAACTTACAGTAAGCAAATGAAAATTACAACTCAAAGAAAGCCGAGGCCTGTGTATCACACAGTGTCCTTAAAACAGATTTCGCCTCTCTCCGGTTGCTGGATTGAACGGAGGCGTCTGTCTCCCACGATGCAACGACTTGGAGCGATCCCGTAGGCACCACGTATCACTTCCGAACTGAGTATGAGCGCCTGAACCCTATCACCAGACTTACCAAAAACACTACAGCCGAAGAACAACACAAAAGAACTCAGAGAAGGAGAGAAAGAAGACCTGTTTTCGTGCAGGGAAGAAAGTAGAGGGGAGGCCTCTATTTATAGGGCCTGGGTTAAATGTAACAGCAGACAAGGCATTAACAGCCTTTGCTGTAACGGCAAACAAGGCATTAACAGCCTTCACTGTAACGGCAGACAAGGCATTAACAGCATTTAACAGCCTTCACTGTAACGGCAGACAGTGAGTTGAATGCCTTCAGCGTAACGGCAGGCAAAATATTAAATACAGCACTGAAACGGCAGACAGAACCGTTTCTGCATTCATTTCAGCCGTTACAAAAAGAAAACTGTAGCAAAAGGTAGGATCAAATCGGTCCGGCATTCGTGTCCGCAGGTCGTGCGGGCGCACACAAGTCGCATGTAAACCGGTCCGTAATTTGCACCCCCCCTGTGCGCGCGAGAGAGAGCCTCTCTTCTAGCCATCTTACAATGCTTAGAAGGAGATTACTATATATCCTCTTCTATTTCCTTTGTTATTTCCGATATGGGACTATGTTCCCTTTTAACCCATTTTTAAGAATGAAAACGTCTCACTTTGAGAGACAATTTCTCATTCACCCCTTAACCGATTTTAGCGAACCAATATATGATTTTGATCTACTCACGAAGGAGAACACAAATCAATCAAGATCTCTCAATAATTCATTGAGGATCTTACTCAAAAAATTGCTCAAAAATCGGTTCGAAAATAGTGTATAAAACACTCATTTTCTAACATGAGCAGCATCATGATGACCGTTATGCCAGAAGTTCTCCCTTAGCGGAACTTTGAAAACATTCTTTTTTCCGAATAAGTCCTTATAAGGAGCTTGGAAGATTTCTGTGATTTTCCTCTCGTTCTGAGATATCCTAGAGTCCAGTTGGATAGATGTGATAAGGTTAGATCTTCGCCATGCACTAATTGCCCGATGAAAGAATGTAGTGTTCGCGTCTTCTTCTTTGAGCCACAAAATCCTGAATCTCTGTTGTCACTTGATATCCTTTAGTTTGTATAAATTTACAATGTTATTCCTAAGATCGAGTAGTCTGTTCGCTCCTCCTTGGACTAGTCACGAGACTCCAATCTTTCTAATTTGTCGATGCTGATCAAAGTCGTGCTCAGAGACGGTGAAAATAAAGTGGTGTAAACAAGTGTGAGCATTAGAGTGTGTATAAAGTAGTTTCATCTACAATATATGGGCATCACTTTTATGCACAGTATACCACTCCACCATCTGCTGTAGCGCAGCCTCTTTCCCTAACTATTTTATATCAGCGAACAAATTGCTTGCTGAATAATCACTGTCATATCGTCCTTCGACCCAGTCAATGCACTGACTCATTCCTTAATGAAACTATCAGTGTGATAGACAATACTAGATCCATATCGACGAATAACTGAATGATTTTTCAATATTGGCAATTCTTAAGGACAGACTTGAATTTGTCAGACCTGTAGCCAATAGTTACATGAAAAAACCAAACAAAAATAAACATTGCCAGCACAAACTAACAAACCAAGTCCCTACATTTTATCCTTTTCCTCTATGATTTTCCAGTGATCTTCCAAAGTTCATATATTGCTTTTTCCAAACTGCACAAGAGAGCAAATTCACTAACACCAAAAGACAAAAAAAAGTTCCTGGACATTCTTTCTGCATCAAAATCAGTAATGTATGCAAGCAGAGTTAAGCATCAAGCACTACTGCTCAGAATTAAAAGCACATACAATTTGTTCTGGTTAACTACTGAATCGCCTTGAATAATTTCACCAGCTGTTAATATAATAAAACCACATACAATTTGTTCTAGTTAACTACTGAATCGCCTTGAATAATTTCACCAGCTGTTAATATAATAAAACCACTTCATAACTATTGATTCATATAGAATAATGTTTGCTACATAAAACCTTCTGATATCTGATAAAATTCCAAGGGTAACGACTGCCAGACATAGCTTCAAAAGAACAGAGAAGAAAACAGAAGAGAACCAGACATGGTAGCAATCAGGTTGGCCACCATGGGATCAATTATATGGAAATTTTCCCTTTTCTAAAAAAAAGGGATCTTCGATGGAAGTTGCTATCAGTTGCAAACTTCTTCCCAATATTGCTGAATTCTAATAGGCAAGTTTCAGAGATCCCCACCGATATAGTTTTAAAACAACAAACAAAATAAGAAAACACCAATATGTTCTATGTTTAATCTATCTTTCAGTTGGGAATGGTTCTGCTACAAAAATTTCACCTGGTGTTCAGATCAAAGTCTTCCTGAGACCCACCCTCTTCCCCATTTTCTGGATCATTCTCATCATTCAAGAAATCCTCTGAGGGCTCCTCATCCTCTCTCTGACCGTTATTGTTGTTACCACTTCCCCACCCATGAATCATCTCATCCATGTTCCCTCCTTGCTCTGTTCCCATGCCCTGGTGGGACCCACCAGCACCATCGTAGCCGTGTGACCCAATAGCACTCGCCCTCATTGGGGCCGGGGGCCGAGCCATCATCTCAGCATGGGCCTGGGCTTCAGCTCGGGCTTGCTCAGCCTGTGCCATGGCTATCCTCATCTTGGCTTCTGCTGCCTCCCGGTTCACCTTCTCTCTCATGTCGATCTCAGAACGAAGGTCGAGGAGAGCATGCTTCTCCTCCTGGAGGAGTGCTTGCTCAATCATGAGCCTCTCTTCGGCCCTGAATTCACCAAGCTTCCTCTTGCGAGACATTATGTTGAAGGCAAGGACTTGCCTCTCGAAGGTGGTGGTGAACTCCGCAATCTTAGCAAGGATGTTGTGGTCCCACTGCTGAAGACGAGAGGGAACCTGTCCGGTGGTGTCGCTGTCAAGGATACGGTCGTCTTCCTCTGCCTCAAAATCACATACCACATGATAAGGGAGTAGCCTGAATATATAATCACAGTTAAAAGATGGCAAAAGGAAACGGAGTTATCAACATAGATAGTACACAAGGCGTTTTAGTTAATATTGGTTCATGGGTACAACTAATTCACAAGGAAGAACATATTAGTCCAGACCAGATGGTTAATAAGCATGACTGTGATGAATTGACTTTAAGTAAGCAAAGTTGAAATGATTTAAGCTTAGAATTCTTGGGGAGGCTTTAATACGGAAACCAAAGAAGATGAACAGGTAGATTTCAGCACAATCTACCTGGACAAATACATTGGAAATGAAACTCAATTTGGCAAAATGTGGAGTGACTCAAGTAGAACACTGGAACAGCTCCTAATTCACCGTCCAGAAATGCTGTTTATCATTGTTGTCCTTTTTTCTTCTTCTAGCAATTAATAAGAATTAAACAGCACATATCAATTAAAATTAAGGTGGAGCTTCTATCTATATTCTAAGGAAATGCCTTGCTTGAGGACTATCCAGACCGTCTATTTTGTTCATCCCATTGTCTGAAAAGAAATTCAGAAAAATTAAAAAGCGCATAAAGATGTATCGAAGTTTTTAGCTTGCTCTTAAAGTCATGACAATCCATAGTTAAACCAGAACTTCAATGTTTCCAACACCTCTGTTTCATTGCTAGGATGGCCAAGCCTTTTACAATATCAACCCCTATTATTTCCTGTCATCCTAGAAAAACAAACCAGACTACGTTAAAAGGCCAGTTAAGGTCACAAGTATAGCTTTTAAGAATCACATTAAGCTCTGGAATCTTCAACCTATAAAAATTGTCTAGATATAGAGCAACAATTGCCACTTTGTACCAATTTCACATTAAGCTGGACGTCTACCAAAATCAAACCAGTATGAAGTTGGGTAAATTCTGGCATGTCTCACAAGAGGCAATGTATTTTTACTATATTTCAAAACCTAGTAATGTTTAATGCAAATCCAATAGCAGTTCCGAAAGGTATCCAGCAATGCTGGGGAGTCCAGAAGATCAGACCCAATCTTCCATATAGATTAGAGCTGTAAGCATAGAGTTGTTACTCAAGGGCTCTTGCATTCCATGACTATGCTAAGACTTGACCATGGATGCTTCCTAAATGGCAATAGTAGATCCAGACACAAATGCCGAACTGTTAGAACTTAACTCGCTACTGATGACACTATTTCATAACAAGGATTGAGTCCGAAACGGAGCAAGCGCCACTAGGGTCTAGTGGTCAGCCCCATCGCTAGTGAGCAAGAGGCTGGGAGTTTCAATTCTGCTTGCATCATTTCCCTTTATAGCGAAAATGTGAGTGAGTGTATGGGGCTTACAGGCCTTGTCCAGAAGGGGGAAATAGGGTCTCAAAAGGAAGAGTTCCTAACTTCTAAATTTAAAGGGGAATAAATTGATATATCATCCAAACATGGAGAATACGAAAACTTCCACAAGGGAAATAAAATCAAATATTTCATTATTATGTCATCCACATGGCATGTAAATCATTTGGTAATGCTCCTTACACCAACAGAGAGATACAATAAAGAAGTAAAAATGTAGTCTGAGCATCTAACCAAATTATGGATGCAAAACTACTCTGCGCTTGGGTATAGAAAATGACTTCAGCAGACTGCAACTGAAAAGGGCATATGATATCAAAAGGCAGGCAACCTTCAGTAAGTAGGAATAGTAGGGACAAAAACAACTGATATTCTAATTTCAATAGTTTACCTGGAGCAAACAGTGAGAAGAATAAGAAACGAACAGCTACAGCAAGAAAATGTAATTGCAGATACAGTTAACATAAGATAAAATCCTCCTTCAGCTATCACTGAACATATAACTGATTACCTAGAAATACTATTGCTTGTGCTCCTATGATGCATGTGACGTACTCCAAAAGAACAGTATGATCCTAGTAGATATTTAAGAAAGGAAAGTGATGTACTTAATATTATATATAGTGAATTTCCAAGTTATTCGACAATGTGATTCATCATTCAATAGAACACTAAAAGTTTACACCACAATAGAAGTGGTCTACCAGTGAACTGTGAACATAAACAATAAAACAACTAACAATATAACAAATAACAATCAGAAAAGCTCCGCATCTAACACATGCCTAATATAACACCCTGATCTTAATGTGATAATTAATATGAGGTCGCAATGTATATATAGTGCATGAGTTCCAAAACTATCATGCAATGATTCATTATTCCATAGAAAAGAAAGAACAAAGAAAAAAAGAAGTAACACAGTGCTAAAATTGGTACCAAAAGAACAATGATATATGTACAACATATGTTGAAATTGGCCACAATCAATTTCACCCGTGAGCAGGTCTGGAAACGGATCGAATAGAAGTGGATATTAGTAAGTCTGTATTCATATTTGTAATTGGAACACGAATACAAAAATGAGTACGAACTTTTACCGGTCAAGAAGCTAGTTACCATTTTTGGAGGAAATAGAAACAGATATATAGAACAAATACCAATAAAAACAAAAACAGAAAAAATTATGTAACAATATATGAATATAATTCAAATAAAATCACTATCCACACCATAATTTCTAAAACAATTTAATACTTATGAAATTGTATTGAAGTAAGAAATAGTGATAGAATTTCTTTTTGATAATGAAATGTGGATAGACTAGCGGTACCAGACACATGCTAATACTTGAGCATAGAATATTACTACTAACACATGCTAAAATTTGCACCAAATCAATGCATCGTAAAATAGTATCATATATGCCATATATTCAGATCGGCTCCGAATTTTACGTTGATAACCGTATTCATATCTGGATCCAAAAAAATTTGGGAAATCTAATAGGAGACGGATCCGATTTTTAAACGGTCTCTCTTACCATATCTGCCAAAATTCAAATTCGAACTCGAATTTGGTCGGATTTTTTGGGATCTGTTTGCAGCCCTCCACGTGGGCGAACAAGTAAAATGTTCTGTTGTGTAAACTGCATATATCGTCCAACACGGAGGTTATGGGCTAAAACAATCAAGAAATTATGGGCTCACTGGAAGGTAGCTAGTACAAAAACAACAAAGCCTTCGTACCAAATTTTTAGGGGCCGCTACATGAAATCTTCCTCTATGTCACCTCCTTGTCAAATTAACACTTCTCAAATCCATGTTACAACTTAAAACTGTTAAAATAGTCTTAGTTTTAGTCCCACATCTGAAATAAACTTAGAATTAATCCTTGTACTCTCCTATATATAGAAGGCAGTGTATTCAGTTATTTGCATCCAATAAAGTATTCTTTTCAGTCTCTATCAATATGGTATCAGAACTGGGAAAATACACACAAAATCTTCCAAAAAATTGGGTTTTTCTCGCTTAGTCCAAAAAAAAGGAGAGAAAGCCAGCACTATTCCTGTTTCTGCTTCTTCTCCTTCCTATACAAGCAGCTGCCAAAACCCACTAACCCTAACCCTAGCTCCCTCCACCCGCCGCCACCCTCTCCATCAATCCACGCTGCCGCCGCTCCACCCTACACCATCATCATCAACCTCATCCTCAACAACTCCCGAAACTCTCCACATCCCGGACACACCACTGTCCTCCAATGCCGACGACCTCCAAATCCCTCTCCCGCATTTCGGCCTCCTCTGCAACCAACCCTCGCTGTCGTCCCTTTCCCACTCCCCCAAATCCGACCCACTTCTCCACCTACAGTTCCGTCCTACTCTTCTCCTGAACTCGCATTAGCTCCGCCACCCGAAACCCGCACCCACCAACCCCGCACCCTAAATCCTGTAACCTTTTTCTTTCTCTTTTCCCGTTTCAAAAAAAAATCGAAAAAAAAATCAATGCCTCGCGATGTGTGCTCTTATGTGATGCGTGCCAGTTTTTTATGCCCTCTTCACTCATCCTTCTCACCCGTTTTCTAGATCTACTCCTATGACGATTTTCAGTATTCACCGACACCCTCTCCTCCTCCATTGGTGAATCCTTATTCTTCCATTGCTCCTATGGTTGAGTCAAACTCTTCTCAATCTATTATTTCTGCTGAAGCATACCAACCGCTCTGCAACATGCTGCCCCCTCCATCTGGTAACTTTGTTCACTCGAGTAATATTTGTCATGTTTCCTTACATCAATGGATAATTGATTCAGGTGCTTCTGAATATGAGTCCTTTATCGCTTTCTTCATATTCTTTGCGTCCAAATATCATGTGTGTATTGCTAATGGCTCACTTGTCCCTGTTGAAGGGGTAGGCGATATATCTCTTACTCCGGACATTCATCTTACATCGGTTTTGCGTATTCCAAACTTACCTAATATATTATAATCCATTCCTAAACTTTGCAAAAATTTAAATTGTTTAGCGACATTTTTTCATTCTCATTGTGTTTTAGGAAACTACGATGAGGAAGATGATTGGTACCGGTCATGAACAACATGGATTATATATCTTGAATTCTCCAGTCTCGACATTATTTTCTTATGCTGATCCTGAATTGTGGCACCGCTGAATGGGACATCCTTCTTCTACAATCCTTAAGCACTTAGTTTCAAGTTGTGAGCCTTCATTTAAGATATCTTGTGAGTCATGTGAATTAGGTAAGCATCATAGTGTTTCCTACCCAGGATGCATCAATAAACGTAGTGAACATTTGTTTGATTTAGTGCATTCTGATGTTTGGGGTCCTATTGGTTTTCCCACATTTAATAACTATTATTATTTTGTTACGTTTATTGATGATTTTTCTCGAATGACATGGTTGTTTCTTTTAAAAGATTGTTCTGAAGTATTTAACGTTTTTCAAGAATTTTTCTTTGAGATACAAACACAATTTGGCACAACTCTCAAATGTTTTTGTTCTGATAATGCTAAAGAATATATGAGTTCTCATTTTCAACAATTTTTTTCTCAACATGGCATAATTCACCAAACTTCTTGCGCTTACATTCCTCAACCAAATAGAGTAACAGAACGCAAAAATTAATATTTACTTAGCACTGCTTGCTCTTTGATATTTGAAATGAAGGTCCTCAAGTTTTATTGGAGTTTTTTAGTTCTCACTGCATGTTTTCTTATTAATAGAATGCCTACTCGTATTCTTCAAAATCAATCCCTATACATTTTCAATACCACCTCGTGTTTTTGGTTGCACTTGTTTTGTTCAAAATCTCCAACCTAGCACTGATAAACTTGACCTGCATGTTACTAAATGTGTATTTTGGATACTCTCGTTTTTTGAACGGTTATCTTTGTTATTGCCCTTCATAGAAAAAAAAATGTTTACCTCAGCGGATGTTTCTTTTTTTTGAACATAAACTTTTTTTTGAACATACACAATCCTGATTTACCAAGGGTTGTTGTAAAGTCTTGATTTTCCACCACTACCACCACCACCACCCCACCAACACCACCACCACCGCCACCATTGCCTCCGCCACTTCAGGTTTATGTCAGAAGATGTCAGACTCGTTCAGACTCGGCCATCCATTATGTACCCTCTATTGTTCAGCTAGTGCCAACCACTTCTATCAGTAATATCACAGATGATTTACCTATTGCTCACCGTAAGACTAAACGTTCTTGTGCGCACTATCCTATTGCCCAATTTGTTTCTTTTTCTAAACTAAACAGATCTTTTCGAGCCTTTACTTCTTCCTTGGATTCCATGTTCAGGAAGCACTCAAGCACCCTGGTTAGACAACAGTCATGAATGAGGAAATGAATGCTCTTCAATAGAATAATACTTGGCAGTTGGTTCGTCTCTCCGCGGGTGGTAAAACAGTTTTTTTGAAAATGGGTCTTCACTGTCAAACATAATCCTGATGGCACAGTTGACCGCCTCAAAGCTTGCCTTATTGCTAAAGGTTATTCACATGAATTTGGGGTACCATGCAGACTTTTTTTCCGGTTGCAAAACTCATTTCTATATGTGTCCTTAACTCTCTTGCATTAAATTGTTCTTGGCCCCTTTATCAGCTTGATGTCAAGAATGCATTTCTCAATGGCGACTTGAAAGAGGTGGTGTATATGGAGCAACCTCTTGATTTTGAGCGACAAGGAAAGAATCTTGTATGTTCGCTCAAAATGTCTCTTTATGGCCTCAAACGGTCTCCACGAGCTTGGTCCGAGAAGTTCAGCAAAACTGTGTTCTTATGGGTTCTCAAGAAGTAAGGCAAATCATTCTCTCTTCATAAAGAAAGGAAGCAAAGGCATTGTTATTCTATTAGTCTATGTTAATGATATCATTATCACAGACAGTGATTCTCAAGGTATTACAGACATCAAGCAGCGGTTAACTCAAACCTTTCAAACAAAGGATCTTGGTCTGCTTCGATATTTTCTTGGCATTGAGGTTGCACGCACAAAGGATGATATCTTTTTTTCTCAAAAAAAGTATGTCCTTAATATTCTTACCGAGACATGAATGTTGGGATGTCGCCCCAGTGACACAAATGGATCCCAATATTAAGTTGTCCGCATTCTCCAATGATGCATTGTTCTCTAATTCAGGATGATATTGCAAGTTGGTTGGCAACCTCATATATCTTTTAGTGGCTAGATCAGATATTGTCTTTGAAATTAGACGAGTTAGTCGGTTTATGCATGCACCAACTATCACTCATTAGGAAACAGTGATTCACATTCTTCGCTAACTTAAGAAAGCCTCAGGGCAAAGGACTTTTCTTCAGACCTGGTGAATCTCTTTCTTTACGATGATATTCTAATGTTGACTGGGCAGGGTCGATTGATGATAGGCGATCTACTAGTGGATACTTTGCGTTCTTTGGTGGAAATCTGGTATCTTGAAAAAGCAAGAACCAACCCGTTGTAGCTAAATCAAGTGCATAATCTGAATACCGAGCCATTGGGCATTTGGTTTATAAAGTTTTATGGCTTAAATCTCTCCTTTGAGACTTGGCAATCTGAGTATCATCTCCAGTTCTACTGTAATGTGATAACCAAGCTGCTATGCATATTTCTGAAAATCCAGTGTTTCATGAGCGCACAAAACACATCGATGTCGATTGTCACTTCATTCGTGATGAGTTGGAGATGAAAGTGATCTCATTTTCATATGTCCGGTCTGGTGAACAACTTGCTCATATCATCACTAAAGTACTACATCCTAAGCTCTTTCAAACTATATTGAGCAAGCTTAGCTTCGACAATTTCTACGCACCAGCTTAAAGAGGAGTGTTAAAATAGTCTTAGTTTTAGTCCCAAATTTGAAATAAACTTAAAATTAATCCTTGTACTCTTCTATACATAGAAGACTGTGTATTCAGTTATTTGCATCCAATAAAGTATTCTTTTCAGTCTTTATACTATCTATCAACAAAAACCAAGTTCCCTAGTGTCAATCCCTAGTCCTTTGAAGTGGATGTAAGAAATTGCCATATGTACTTATCAAATAGGTGCACCCCTATCATTCTTTAGTTTCTATTTTTTATTACATGTTCTATATAATGGCCAACATATTCGATATTTTGTCATTTGTCATTTTGACAATCAGAAAAGATTTTAACAGGCAAAATGGTGTTCCCTTTTTAACTCGACATCGGTAATATGTCAACCAATATCCGGCATTTTTGTCGACATGTTTACTTGAATATGGTGGCGAACAATGGTACACGGCGAAGTTGAGGAAACAAATATCAGTTCGGGTCAATTTATTGGATCTCAATCCTAGTCTGCCTCAAAATTTTAATTTATAACATAATTACATAAAGAGAAATTTGAATAGTAATTCAATTCTATTATGTATACATAACACCTCACCAAATTGAGTTATGACAATTGTCTCTGCACGTGTATTTTGTAAAATTGTGTATAATGTCTTATGTAATACATTGAATAATTTTTTATGTTAGTTTGTGTAATATAAATATCAATCCTAGTCTGCCTCAAAATTTTAATTTATAACATAATTACATAAAGAGAAATTTGAATAGTAATTCAATTCTATTATGTATACATAACACCCCACCAAATTGAGTTATGACAATTGTCTCTGCACGTGTATTTTGTAAAATTGTGTATAATGTCTTATGTAATACATTGAATATTTTTTTATGTTAGTTTGTGTAATATAAATATTTGGGAATGGCTCATGCATATTTTATATTTTATTTTGCGAACTTAAGGACTTGAGAGCAATTGAGTTGGTGACTAGGGACTTCTAGAAAATGGGTATCATGAAAAAGATCCCTAATGAAATTATCTTTTTTTTATCATGCATGATTCTTGCTAGTTAGTGACATAGGGGAGGTTTAGGGGAGGTGATTAAATGATGTAGGAAGAGATGGTTAAATGAAGATTGAAAGAAGAGTTTGTGAGTGTTTGTATATAAAAGCCAAGAATGCCTCTCCTCATTCTCCACAATTCATCTTTTCTCTTCTACCTAAACTAAAGATCTTTGGAGTTTAAGTTTTCATAAGGTTAAATTTATCGATTTTTGTGTTGGAACGCTTCATGGAGCTTAGAAGCAATCGAATTCAAAAATTATAGGTGGGTAACAACTTTACTACTCTAATTTCAATTATTTGTAGGATTTATGCATGTTAGAAAAGCTATATATGTTGTATTGGATGAGTATTCATGCTTAGATTGATTGAATTATGCATGAATTATTGTCAATTAACTGTGTAAAATTACGGTAAGGTTAACTTGAAAATTTGTATGATTTCTGTCCTGAATTTGACTTGCTTCCGAAAATCATTTCTCTTTGACTAGATGAAATCTAAAGCTGAAATTTTTATGTGTATCCCGTATATGTCTATAACATCTCATAATTTCCTGATTTTTGGATGTCATTTGGCATTTTAAATAAATCCGAACTCATTCCTGGTTAAGAACTGAAACATAACCTATTCATAGATCTGTCTTGAATATCATGCTTACTTCCAAAAATCATTTATCTTCAAATGTATGAAATTCGAAGCTGAACTTTTTATATGTGAATCTAGTGTATGTTTATAATATGTTCACAATATTTCATGAGGTTTGGATATCGTTTAGTATTCTTAACAAATTCGAACTTAGGACTAGTTGACAGTTTTGCCTTGGTTCTGAAAATTTATACAGTTTTTGGTTTCTAACCATTTTAACCTCTCATATGCAATATTTCATTAATCTTTCTTTCCAGTCTAAGAAATCAAATTTTCATGAAGTATGGGATTTTCAGTGATTTTTATAAATAGCAAGACTGCAGTTTTTTGAAATTTGAACCTACTGTTTTGCATATGGATTTAAACAAAATAATTGAGTTTAAATTTAGATATTCTTAACTACAATGTTGTAGTAGACTCATTTAGATTTCATATGAAACTAAAAAATCTATTTTTCTGATAAATATTGGAATTTATATAATTTTTACAAGACTACTATGTTGTTGTCCAAAGACATGAGTTAGATAGTCATACGGTAGATTCTATATATGAGACTGAGAATACGCCCGATAAATTTACGTGTGTGGGCTAGGGGTAGACCGGTAAGGTCCATAAATCCGAGAGAATTACTTGGTCAAATCCAAGAGAATAATTATGACTTGGGCGATGCCCAAGTCCGGCAAGAGTTAGAGAACTCCGAGGTAAGAGTGGAAAAGGATCGGTATGACCAAAATTTCAGTTTGTGTGAAATGTCAGTCCGGAATAAGGATTATTAATAGATTATATTTTGCATCATTTAGACTAAAGATCTTGCATTAGTTCAATTAAGATTTTGCATTAGAAAAAGATATGACTGAAACAATGACAACATGGTCAGTAAAGAGCTGAGGTTCCTAGGAATGCCCAAGACTGAAGATACGTCGAGTAAATCCACGGTGTGAGCGAGGGGTAGGACGATAAAGTCCGTAGTTATGGGAGATCGACTTGTTGGGGTTCATGACTGAGGATACACCCAGTAAATCCACGATGTGTGGACTAGGGTAGGCCAGTAAGGTCTAATATCCTGGGGGTGCAACTTACACGTAATTACAGGGTGGAGTACAAATCATTGGATTTAGGCATTGCATAGCAAAGGATTGAATCTTGTAATGAGAAGAATCGCTAGTAGCTTGCATTCGAAAACTATATTGTATGGGCGACATATCGTTTCAAACAAGCGTGCACTAGAAGAGCATAATTGAATTGTGCATGTTAGCATAAGTATATGCGCCTGAAGTCTTAACATGGAAGTGTGACATCCTGAGCCTGTCAACTTATCAATCCAAGTGGATTGAACTTGTAGTAAGATTTTTGCATTTTCATGTATTATATTATGTTTATATACTCAATTGAAGTAAAAGATTCTAGGTGTGTCACGAATTTTTCAGTGTATAAAATTTGGGGTGTTACAACATATATATCCTGAACTTTTTAAAAGATTTTGTAATTGGCATATCTTTCTTGGAGCTTCATTGTTGAACACACACTCACAATTTTTTTTAAATGCACTAGGCATTAAAGGATAAGTATGTTCAACTTCTCGTCCTCTCGTAGCTTAAATTAGTAGTAGTATAATACCTACAACTGGAATTAATAATTTGGAAAGAACCATACAGTCAACATAAGATGACAAGACTCAACATTTAAATATTGCTACTTAACTATGTTCCGCATTTAGGAACTATATATTAAGATTAGGATGCAAGAGAAGTTGTAATAGTAATTGTAACACCCCGAATGTTTAATGTCTGAATTCGAAGTTCCACAGGATCTTTAGATTTCACTTCGTACAATTTTACAAGGAATTTAAAATTTTTGTAAAATAGTGTTTACATCAACAAAGCGGAAGCAAATTACAACATATTACATAAATAAAATAACACTTGAAATAATTCTTTAAGCAACATTCTTCTTTAGTCCTTTCATTTATTTTATCCTGTATAGAAACTGTGGGCACGTTAGTTGCATTCAACTGACGCTGGGATATAATACATTAATTTCTCTTACTTGGAAAAACACATACTTGATCATAGACAAAGCTAAAGGGAAACTATCCTATTGATGTCGTGGGCACTGTGCACTTAATCCTTAATGCAGTTATTTATATTTAATGACGCTAATGCACACTTGTTCGGATTCTATGCATCTCATACTACATAGTCCGAGGGCAAGCCCTTAATCGTACTTCATCTTGTAGAGTAGGATTCCTCGCTATGAGTTTAACTATTACGGTAACTACAGTAAGTATCTTAGATGTTCTATGAGTTACGAGCCCATATTCAGACAGCCTAGAGGGGAGTCCCACGTCATGACATGACGAATCATGTAGACAGCCTATGGACAATTCACCTCCGTCATGGGACAATGGCACTACGTAGTCACCAAGCACCCCACAAGCATCGCCACGGTCCCGATATTTCCGAAGATGTATTCACGTCATGATATGACGCATCATATAGACAGCCTGTGAACACTCTCACACCGTAGATCCGGGCCCTCATACTTGTGTTTTTCTTTTACTTTCATCACATCTTCACTATGTGTTTAATCCTTAGATAATTGAATCATGAGTATAATTAACACCCTAGAGTTAGCATCACCTCTACACCGGACTTAACCATCAATTGATAACAACGACCCAAATCATGGTCTTTTTCTGCAACATTTATTTTCAAGAATTCATTCATGCCGGTATAAGGACTTAGCTACACTCTAGTTCTTAATTTTTTTTCATGTTCACCAATATTTGAATGTTCATACTCACAATTTCTACAATCCATCATGATCTTTTTGTTTCATTTTCCAAGCACACTTATATGTACAGAATATCAATTCCGAATTCAACTTACCACACCCCATAATTTAATCTCCACACAAAATTTCTTGCATTCACATTTTTCCTCTTTCTTTAATTTTACTAGAATCATATTTAAAGAAAATTTTATCAAGTTCTTTAATTCATTTTAATATAAAAACCACATCTAATCTTCACAAAATACATAAAATGTTGTAGAATTATTTTTCATAAAGTCTAGATAATATATGAAGAATAATAGAATTTTTTCCCAATTTTTATTTGCACTTTAAACTCTTAAAAACCAAAAAAAACAAGAATCAAAATAAAACTGGGTCGGCGGATTCGAACCCAGAGCCAAACAAATCCCCCCGCCCAGCTACAGTAACGGACCCAAAGCGCACCCGAAGACCAAGAAGTCCAGAATGACTAACTGATATGAATAGGGTTAAATTCTTTATGTATTGACTATACTATATTTGAGGAAAATCAAATTTTAATAAATACAGAGCCCTTTCAAGACTCAAACCCAAAATCCCTTGCACTGTACACAGCGCCTATAACCCACACCGAAAGCCAGTATGTCCAAGCTCATTTTCTGTTATAGTTAGGAGACGAAATAGTTTTATACTTACTGTCTGTTTATAAGTCTCTTTTACAAAATTCAATTTCTTAATACATTGATATTTTTCAAATCAAACTTTGTCCAGAATATTTTCCTTAAAATAATACAGTGTAGCAGCAATTAAACTCTTAATTTTTAACATTAAAATAAGTTTTCTTTACAATTTATATTTAAAGGATATCTTGTTGACATCGAAGTATACCATTGTTCCTTCTCAAAATACCAATATAAAATCCACTAATTATAGGCTCTTGTTCTTCTCCTTTTTTTTCAATTCTACAAGAGTCTAGCCATTATTCTTTTATCACATCCACAACAATTTATTCATTTAGCAACTAAACATGACAATATCTATTCATCTCAATCTACAACTAAACATAGTAATATCCATTCATTTACAACTAGGCCATTCATTCAACAAGATCATCACACTAGCATGGTTCATTTACAAATAGATATTCAAGTATGAATTTCATTAATAGGACACCACAATGAGTCCTAATTTACTAATCACAAACAAATTTTCTCCTTTCTCTACTAGTCTCTTTAGGCAAACACATGGCAATTTTAGTTAGTTTCTCTAGCATGTTCATGAAATTTAAATTCCTAGCATGGTAACTACATTAGAAGTAGAGAAATCACCTAGCTTCTTTGAAGAACAAAGAAAACTCCTAAAGAAACTCCTTGAAAACACGATCGTCTTCCTTCTCCTCCTAGCTTGTGCCAAAATCCGAGCCTCTCCTCCTTGATGGTGCCAACCGAGCCTCCTTGATTGGTAGCTGGCCACCCAAGATGCAAGAGTGCGCACACACAAACACTCAATCTTTTTCTCACACAACTCTATCTTTTCTCTTACACAAACTCTATCTTTTCTCTTTGAAATTTCTAAGTGTAAAGAGAAATGAATGACCAATGGGGCTATTTATACACAACTCAAGACCAAATGAAGGGTTGAGATGAGTTTGGATGAAGAGTTTAGATACATTTGGGAGTTAGAAGAACCACTCACTTTCACATAACCACTTCTCCACCCCTCCACTCTCTCCATTTCCCCAAGTGTGGCCGGCCTCCTCTTCATACACTTGCACGTGCATATCCAATGCACATGTCTCTATTTGCACACTTTAGTTAAGTTTGTTCATTTATTAATTAACTAATTTGTTACATGACAAGTCTACTGATGTAAAACTAACCCTAAAATAGAGAATTTCCAAGATTCTTAATGGATTAATTTTACCAACACGTAGTGCGGATCAAAGTTAGAAATTTTAAACAGTTAACCAGTGTGACGGATTTTCAAGAACTGAATCACGTTTAACAATCCCAATTAATAATTCCACTCTACAATCAATAATTAAATCCATACGCGTTCTTAGCAAGTAAAAGATTCAATATTGATTCGTACCCTAATCAAGCAAGTGGAACACTCAATCTCAATTATTTTTGTGGACGACAGGCAAATCAGATGATATAATAGATAATAGAGCAGTAGAGCACAAATATTTAAAAGTGGAAAGAGTATACCGAGGGTTCGAAGAACGCAACATAGATCTCGGAAGAGCACAGCAATCAAAGAGAGAGAAATGGCAGCAACACTTCAAGAGCAATGGCAGAGGAGGGTCGACGACATCACTGGCTGACGTCGACGACGGTGGTGGGCGATGCGAACGACGGTGCTGGTTGCATTGCGGAGGCGCGACAGGAAGACAGGACCAGGGGTGGTCGGGCTGTGTTGGGGTGCTGCGGAGGACGACGGGAGGGGAAACATATGTGGGGGAGTTGTCGATGGAGTAAGGGGGGAGAACAGTGCTTAGGTTTCGATGGGGGCGACGTCGAGAGGTCGATGCGGCATCGGGGTCGACGTCGACGAGGTGGGCGACGGGTTTCGGTCGGGATGGAGGAAGAAGACGATGGAGATTTCGGGGATAAGGGATTGGGTTTTTTTTATTTGGGTAATTATATTTGGGGATTAGGGTTTAGGTTAATTGATTTGGGGATAGTTTTTTATTTGGGGTAGATTTTAGAGTTTATCACAAACTCTAAAATTGTATTAGGATTTATCACAAACCCTAATGAGTTGGATCTCAATTGTATCACACAAAGGAGAGGAGAAGAGCAAAACTCAACACAATAATTTTTAATCATGAATAGCATATGTTTCTCATTAATCTCAAGACCTATATATAGGCTCAAAACAAATCAAGATACAAATCTCAGAATATTCTCAAAATCTCAAAAATATTCTAATGCATAAAAAAAGATTACATATGGCTATAATTGTCAAAAACAAATATGGTACTGAAATAAAATCCTAAACTAAATAAAATTGATGTCCTCATCATTCTCTCCGGGTAGAAGAGAGCTCGACCCAGTCGAGCCAAAACAAGTGATCCTGTCATGGTACTCCAAAAGATCTAGATCCAGTTGCGGGAACTCCTCACGATCACTGCAAGTGTCATCCGACTTCGGCTTGTTCTTCCACCTCACCAAATACTTGTGCATACCACCATCTCTTGTAGAGATTATCGGATCATCTAAAATATTATTCAATTCTTCTGTCGGTGGATAAAAAGTATCAGGTAGAGGGGTAAATGTGGGAATCTCACCATTAGGCTGCAGGGTGGCTCATCTATAAGAAAATTTTTATGGTTGAATTCTGAGCCTTCATAGAGTACAAGATCCTCAATATTAAAAGTCTTACTTATGCCAAAGCCTCCAGGAAGGTCAATGACAGGTATTATCATTGATTGTTTGTAGAATCTTAAATGGGCCTGTAGCACGTATGTTCAAGTTCTTAACAGGTCCAACAGGAAACCGTTCCGGATTAATCCAAACCATCACCTCGTCACCAATATCAAAAGTTATAAATTTTTTTCTAGTATCTGCTATTAACTTGTAGTTAAAATTATTCTCATTAAGTTCCTTGGAAACTTTTCTATGCAAGTCATGAATGTGATATGCAAATGTGGGTGCAGACTTTGTGACTTTAGGATGTTCTAACACATGGATAAAATCTATAGGTTGCCAAGTGACTTGGGATGGGATGGGTGACTCAGGTACACTCAATGGTGACTAGACAGACTGAATATAATTGAGAGACTGGTCATCCTCTTTTTCATCAAAGTCATCACTTACATTAAGTTCATAGGTAAACTCAGTGTCAAGCTCATCAGCGATGACTGCGGTTCCCTCTACTCTATTGATCCTACTTAGGCTAGGACAGTTGCCAGCAACATGGCCGTATCTCTTACATTTGTAGCACTTAGTAAGAGGATCAATCTTAGAATAGTCTCTTTCAGTGTTCTTACCCGTATTATCATTTCTAAGTGGATAGGAATTTGAAGTATATTTGTTTGGGTAAGACTTGTTAGGGTACTGAGGAGATGAGTGCTCAGGTCTAGAGGGATCAGGAGGATTCATTTTAGAGAAATGATCTATCGAATTGCTGGACTTGTAATGGAAACTTGCTTTAAGGGAATCCATATCAAGGACAAGAGCATAAGCTACTGCTAGTGAATCCACATTTCTATGAATTAGCTCGTTTCTAAGGTCAGCTCGTAGTCCAGCTCTGAACCTAGAGAGAGTTTGTTTTTCACTCTTTACCTAAAGCATTGCACCGAATAAGAAAGTCATCAAATTTATCAATATATTCTTGTGTGGATTTACTTCCTTGATAAAGTTGGTTCCACGAATCTAGCAATCGGGTGTGGAACGATAACGGTACATATCTCTCAGTGAGCATCACTTTCATGACTTCCCAAGTGGCTATGGGTGCCAGGCATCAGTCTCTGCGGGCATGTTCAAGATTAGTCCAGTGTTGTTGAGCTTTACCCGTCAATTTCATAATGACAAATTTAACTTTCAGGGCTCGCTCATGTCAAACCACACTAAGTAGTGGTCCATGGCACAGATCCAATCGAGATAAGCTTGGGGTTCTATGTGGCCTTCAAAATGGGGAACGTCGGCCTTAACATTCTTCTTATATTGTTTGTTAGGGTCACGTTCTTGACGTCGATCGTCACGAACATTCCCTTGAGGGATCTGACGACCAGCATAAAGCTCAGTGGCAACAGTTTGATTTAATTCCACTTTCTCAAGCCTCTGATTGATATTGGCAAAAGTTGCTTGAATGGCAACTAGGATAGCGGAAATATCAGAGTTATCCATCTCAGTTCGGAAAGGTCTAGGGAACAGAGTTATCCATCTCAGTTCGGAAAGGTCTAGGGTTTCTAATTGGATGATTTGGGAGGGATAAGAAAGGCTCTTCAGGATCTGGGATGGTGCTGCGAAAACGCATTCACCAAAAGTGAAAAACTAGGAATCGTGTGTGCTATTTTTTTTTAATGAATCTGACGTGATCAAAAGAAAAAAACGAAATAAAATAAAATAAAAGACTCTAAATAATGCCTAAATGATGCAAGAACTAGGATTTTAAGAACCTTCGCTCTGATACCAAAATAATGTAAAACTAACCCTGAAATAGAGAATTTCCAAGATTCTTAATAGAATAATTTTACCAACACGTAGTGCGGATCAAAGTTAGAATTTTCAAACAGTTAACCGGTGTGATGAATTTTCAAGAACTGAATCACGTTTAACAATCCCAATTAATAATTCCACTCTACAATCAATAATTAAATCCCTACGCGTTCTTAGCAAGTAAAAAATTCAATATTGATTCGTACCCTAATCAAGCAAGTGAACACTCAATCTCAATTATTTTTGTGGACGACAGACAAATCAGATAATATAATACAAAATAGAGCAGTAGAGCACAAATATTTAAAAGTGGAAAGAGTATACTGAGGGTTCGAAGAACGCAACATAGATCTCAGAAGAGCACAGCAATCAAAGAGAGAGAAATGGGAGCAACACTTCAAGAGCAATGGCAGAGGGTCGACGGCGTCACTGGCTGACGTCAATGACGACGGTGGGCGACACGAACGACGACGCTGGTTGCGTCGGGGAGGCACGACAAGAAGACGGGACCAGGGGTGGTCGGGCTGTGCTGGGGTGCTGCGGAGGACGACGGGAGGGGAAACAGATGTGGGGGAGTTGTCGATGGAGCAAGGGGGAGAACAGTGCTTGGGTTTCGATGGGGGCGGCGTCGGGAGGTCGATGCGGCGGCGGGAGGCGCAACGGCATCGGGTCGACGTCGACGAGGTGGGTGACGGGTTTCGGTCGGGATGGAGGAAGAAGACGATGGAGATTTCGGGGATGAGGGATTAGGTTTTTTTTTTATTTGGGTAATTATATTTGGGGATTAGGGTTTAGGTTAATTGATTTGGGGATAGTTTTTGATTTAGGATAGATTTTAGAGTTTATCACAAACCCTAAAATTGTATTAGGATTTATCACAAACCCTAATGAGTTGGATCTCAATTGTATCACACAAAGGAGAGGAGAAGAGCAAAACTCAACACAATAATTTTTAATCAGAAATAGCATATGTTTCTCATTAATCTCAAGGCCTATATATAGGCTCAAAAACAAATCAAGATACAAATCTCAGAATATTCTCAAAATCTCAAAAATATTCTAATGCATAAAGAAGATTACATATGGCTATAATTGCCAAAAACAAATATGGTACTGAAATAAAATCCTAAACTAAATAAAATTGATGTCCTCATCATCTACCCTACAAGTTGACTTAATTACTAATTGAATTAACTAGTGGGCTAATTAGGTGGGCTAAAACCATAGGCTTTTAATTAATTAATTAATTAATTTTGGGTGGGCTAGAATTAAGTTATTAGGCCTAGGATTAAATATGAGGCTTTTTTTAAATATAAAAAAAAAGAGAAGAAAATATTTGTTCTTGACATAAGAATAATTTTTAAAGCCAAATACACATTAATTTGCACGTGCAAAACACGTGAATTTAAATGAAAATTTAATTATGGAAAAATTCAGGATGTTACAGTTATACTATGATAACACCTAATTTTTTTGAAGTTGACAATTTGATTTATGGTTTCTCATTCATGGATGTTGACAACACTATTCCTTCCCTTTAGTAACACATTAGGATGACATAACATTAATAAATGCAAACAAGAAAAGAATTATGGTGGATACCTAGGCACCTAGAGACGAGACAAAAGCACAGAAAGCCGAATAATACTTTAGGGAGTTGAATATAAGGATAGAATTGGAGATTTAAATGGATAAACATTTCAAACCATTACTCAATCTATGGACAGGCTTAATGTTTAAAGGCAATGCACCTTGGTGACTTCGGGCAGTCAAGCCAGCCAATTTTATGGCTTGGCACTTTGCTTCGAACCCACGTAAGCATATAGAGTACACGAGCGTTTAAGGCCCTCCAACTGCTAGGAAGAGCTCCTCAAGCGCTTAAGCGAGAAACTAGAAGACATTGTCTCCAAAAAGAATGTTATGAACTTCAAGGGTTGTTATTTCTTTCTTGAACATATAAATCTTTTCCATGTCTTTGAACCTCAGTAAGAGTTCAAAGTTGTTATTAATGGCCAATCATCATGAGGTTCAAAGTCCGATGGAAAAATCATACAGGACTCCATCAAGGAAAGGAAGAGATGGGTGCTCATTAAATTACTGGATTCCAAGTGAAACTTAGTCTAGCAAGGACCTTTTACCCGGTAGTCTAAAACATCTCAGAAACAAAAGGAAAATAAAGTAAAAGCGATTCATGTAGTAGCACAAGACCACCTTTTTGCACTTGTAAGGTAATAAAATATAGGGGAAATTGGATTCAATAATCAATCAGTCCTATCAAAATTGTATTGATTACACATTCAAGCCATAGCACATGGTTTCACTAAACCTTTACAATTTTCTCGATCTAAATTGAGCAAGCTTTCCATAAAGAAGATTTATTCAATATATCCTATTTAAAATTAATATAACCAACAAATGCCCCAATATGGTAGAGTCGACTTTTGTAATGAACTCGGCAACAAGACTGACAAAATATGAAGCACAATCACTTCTATTTGGTATTCGTGTTGTGTTGGACATGAATACGACGCATCACTCCCTATTCTGATGTAGTTTTTCAAAATACAAATTGTGTTAACATCAGCATGTTTGGGTTCGTGCTACTTATTTTGTGAGTCGATCAATCCACACAATTGCCTATGGTGTTCGATGGTTTGACAACTACTGCAGCCTCTTAAGGAGGAAAATATAAATTGTCATCAATTACTTGCCAAATAAACTATGCATTAGATAGACCCCTTAAATCCTAGGTCAGTTCACAAGTAGTATTACCAATGCATATCAGTTATGTAATTTACGATTTTCCAGATATGCTGAAACCCTCCAAGATTCTCCGAGAAAACAAGAGTTAAGATTTTCCAGATATGATGAAACCCTCCAAGATTCTCCGAGAAAACAAGAGTTCATAACGAGAAAGATAAACAAGTTTTCTATAAAGAACTGCATCAAATTTCGGCAAAGAAATTCCATGAAACAAAATAAGATAGTAGCAAAGACATAAATGTATAATACTATTTGAAATTCTGAGTTCTGTAGAATGGTAACAACATTCCGACTTAAGAAAAATAATTACTCAAATCACAATACGAGAACATGCTTATATTTGCTTTGAAAAAAATAAAAGAAATCATGTTCCCTTTCGAAAAAAATAATAAATCTCGACGTAATCGATACTAATAACAAAAATATGATTTTCTCACAAATTAATGCATTTACTTGAAATCTTGAATAGGAAGGTTCCAAAACACAATATCGGAATCGGCCGACATTTATCATTAATATTAGACATATCATCATATTGGACATTTATTGTTAATATGGTTATACAAATTACAAGGCGCAAATGACTATTTGTCAACAAAGTTATACAAAACCCGCAAGGCGGTGAAATCAGGCCATAGCCCCTTAGTTAAATCCACAATACAAATGAGATAGTCTTCAAAAAGATCTCAATAATTTTCACATAAATCTATAAGAATCTCCAACAAACCAACATCTACTATCTTTTAAACCATTCCCTAAAATTGATGAACCAGCATCTATGGTGAAGGAGAAAGAATGAATGAGTTGTACATGCAAAAGATTACGTAAGATAATGAACATGTGATTCTGTGAGAATAAATTGTGAAATACCCGCTAATTTACCAAATTAGTATGAGTATTACACGAATTTTTTTTAATCCTTATACATTAAAATTGACAGTTATCTTTATACATTTAAATAAGAGTCTTCTTCCGTTGCAAACGGGCCGGAACGGGTCTGTTCGCACAGACCCGTGCGAACTTCGATCTGGACCGTTAGATCAAAGATCCAACGGTCCAGATTTTTTTTGATCAAATCTTGCCTTAACTCGTCGTTGGAAAGAACGGGTTAAGGCAAAATTGTATTAAAAAAATTAGCTTTAACCCGTTCTTTCCAAAAACGGGTTAAGGCTATCGATATTCAATTTTATTGACATACAGTTCGTCTTCTTCCGCGCTCTTCTTCTTTCTTCGACGAACCCAAACCCAACGGAAAAAAAATCCTAGCTCTGACATCTCCGTCCGCTCTCCCTCTTCTCTCCCAACTCCGAAGATCGAAACCCTACTCTTTGTGGAAGTCGAACTCCGACGATCGAAACCCTAGTTCTCTTCCCCTCTTCGATACGAAATCGAAACCCTAGTTCTCTTCCAAATCGATTGATTGGCTTGATTTGGACCTATCTTGTAAGGTATACACTATATCTTTACCCCAAAATCTACATTTGTATTATTTTTTTGAATTTGTGTGTAGTAATTTATTTAGAAATTGGAAAAAAATTTATATGCGTTAGTAGATTTTAGATGTAGAATCGGGTTGACCTCAAGTATATTCAATTGCCGAATTATGTTGCTTGCATTAGTAACTTGTAGAATTAGAATTGTATATACGAAATTAGTTAGAAACTTTTCAGTGCGGTTATGGTTGAAAACCCTGCAAACGACCGTAAAAAAATACGAAACTTTCCGAGTAGGTTCGTCTCACGTAGTACAAGCCACACCAACTTGTAGAAGCGAGTTTCGATTCACGGTTCGAGAGATACGGCCGCGTATCGCTTTCGGTTGAAAAAAACCAAGTATAGCGGTGCACGGCCGTATATCGCAAACCGTGACTCGAAACTCGCTTCTACAAGTTCGGGTGGTTTGCCCTACGTGAATTCGACCAAGTCGGAAAGTTTTATAATTTTCGGATGCCGTTTGTGCTTTGTGCGGTTTTGCTCAACTTCTTCGCATGATAGTTTTTTGACTTAGAATTTTGTAAGTGCGGTTAGATTAGATTAGAAAACCCTTCAAACGATCTCCAAAAAATACGAAACCGTGCGAATTGGTTGGTGTCACCTACGAGAAGCCAAACCAACTTGTAGAAGTGAGTTTCGACTCACGTTTCGAGAGATATGGCCGCGTATCGCTTACGGTTGGAAAAAAAAAAGTAAAGCGGTACACGGCCGTGTCTCGCAAACCGTGAGTCGAAACTCGCTTCTACAAGTTCGGGTGGCTTGCCTACGTGAATTCGACCAAGTCAGAAAGTTTTAAAATTTTCGGATGCCGTTTGTGCGGTTTTCTCAACTTCCTCGCATTATAAGTTTTAGACTTAGAATTTTCTAAATGCGGGTAGATTAGAAAACCCTTCAAACGACCTCCAAAAAATACGAAACTTTGCGAGTTGGTTGGTGTCTCCTATGAGAAGCCACCCGAACTTGTAGAAGTGAGTTTCGACTCACGATTCGAGAGATAGGGCCGCGTATCGCTTTCGGTTGGAAAAATCATTATAAAGCGGTATACGGTCGTATCTCGCAAATCGGGAGTCGAAACTCACTTCTACAAGTTCGGGTGGCTTGCCCTACGTGAATTCCACCTAGACGGAAAGTTTTATAATTTTCGGATGCCGTTTGTGCGGTTTTGCTTCAATTCCTCAAATGAGAAGTTTTTGACTTGGAATTTTTTAAAAACGGACCGATTAAAAAACACTTCGAACCACCTCCAAAAAATACGAAACTTTGCGAGTTGGTTGGTGTCCCCTATGATTAGCCAACCCAAGTTGTAGAAGCGAGTTTCGATTCACGGTTCGAGAGATACGGCCGCGTATCGCTTTCGGTTGAAAAAAAACCTAATAAAGCGGTATACGGTCGTATCTTGCAAACCGTGAGTCGAAACTCACTTGTACAAGTTTCGGTGGTTTGCGCTATGTGAATTCGACCAATTGGAAAAGTTTTATAGATTTTTTTGTTTTCATTCGTGCGTTTTTCAGTATAATCTCGGTATGTTTGTTTTGTTGTCATTTTTATCAACCACATTTTAAATTTTTTGTCAGATAGCTAAATGGCTAGAACAAGGCAACCGAGAAGCCCGTCCGGTAACACTAGTGGCGCACCAACTACTGAGGTAAGATTGATTACTATTATTGGTTTTAAATACGAACATGTAACATTATCTCAATAATAACATTTGTTATATTTATTCGTGTAGGTTGGTGGCCGTCAATCCACATCGGCTGAGGCAGGTCCGTCGTCCTCGGTTACATCACCCGGACCCGTGGACACAAGCGTACTCACCCTGCAACCCAAACACCGATCGGAAGCCGTGTGGAATGGGTCCGATAAAAAATGTAATTTCCGGAAGCACACAGTTCTTCCTTTTGATGAGCATATCACGCCGTATGTGGTGGAGGTCAGTTTCTACGGAGCAAGATTCATTCACTCTGTGAAGCTAGATCGGCCACTCCTTACAGCTCTAGTCGAGCGATGAAGGCCGGAGACCCACACATTCCACCTACCAGTGGGTGAGATGACTGTGACCCTACAGGATATGGCAATGATAACAGGATTACCAATCGATGGGGTTGCCGTGACGGGAAACATGGACTTCGATCGAGTTGAAGTTGTTCGGGACTTACTCGGTATCGACCTGCAGTTGGTAGTTCTCCAAAGGAAAGAGGCCGCCGAAAAAGATATCTGCGAAAATGCCCCCGCAGATTCTGATGAAGATCTATTGTATGAACAAACAGAAGCTGCGAAAGATAAAACGGAGGAAGAAGTGATGGCTGACGCTTTCGATGGTAAATCACTGTACATCAGCTGGTTAAAATTTCAGTTCGAGGAGGAATATTTGGACGCCGATTTGGACGAGCAAACCCTGATGTACTATGCACGTGCATACATTTTTAGTTTGATAGGGGGACTTATCTTCCCGAACTCATCCGGATCAACCGTGCCGCTAATGTACCTACGGTTGTTGGAGGATTTCCGGTATGCGGGTCGTTTTAGTTGGGGGAGTGCGGCACTGGCGCTACTATACAGGAATTTGTGCACATGTTCTTTAGGTGGCGTACAGATGGGTGGCCCAATGGTGCTACTGCAGATATGGAGTTGGGAACGCATCCACATCGGACGTCCCCGTATTGTTGAGCTTACACCGGAATGGTTGGCAGACCCGGGGGCAGCGGAGTTGTTACCTCCTCTAGGAGCATATTGGGCCGGCCGGTACACGTGGGCCGATAACCCACGCCAATCTCTAACCTACTACAGAGATGAGTTGGACAACCTGCGGGACGAGTTCGTCAATTGGGAACCGTACTCGGCCGACAGGTTGCAACGGGTTCCTCCAGTCTGCCTAGACAGATCCATTTGGTTGACGGCTGCACCTCTTATGAACTTTGGAATAGTGGAGTTCCAGTATCCTGACAGGGTCTTGCGGCAATTCGGATATCAACAGAAGATTCCCGAGGTCAGGTCTTATGATAAAAAGTTGCACGAGGTAAGGAAAACGGGACGGGTGTCCAACTTCGATTGGGCTGATTACCATCGTTACCATGTAGCCAACTGGAACACCATGCAGCGGCAAATGACACCGAATATGATGTACGTCGCGATACCATACGATGGCTCCCTCCAGCAGGCATACATGATGTGGTACAAGCGAATAACCCGGTTGTATGTTTCTCCAACGGCCGCCGTACCAGCTGGTGTGCAACTTCTGATTCTCCCTACCCAGGTAGAACCACCTCCAGCATATTCCTCCTCCCAGCCAATGTACCAACCAAGGGCTGAGACATATCGAAAAACGATCAGTCAAATTTCATATAGTTTGTACGCATGTACTGTATTTAATTGATGCCGCTAATTATGAATGATGTTTAAATTGGAATTTTTCACCAACTGTAGATTGAAAACGCATGGGAGGTTGTTCGAACAGCTGCTCGCGTCCTGAAGACTAGGATACCCGACAGCTTCAAGGCGGTAATCCGGGAGATGTTAGCCCCGTGCCGTCGTACTCTGGAGGACGCGGGTGAAGGTCCACAGGTTGAGGCCTATTGGAGAGCCAACTTGCCGCCAATAAGTTTAAGGCGAAAACAAACTGTGAGTAGGGGAATTCGAATCGCCGAGCCACAACAAGTACAAGAAGAGCCAAATTCCGAAGATATTGATGAGGAACAGTCGTCGGATGATCCTGATTCTCCCCAGACACATGGCGCACGGCGAAATCCTCAAAGGAAGCGGCAAACTCCCAATCAATTCACACCAAGTGGTGGCAAGCGGCGTGGTCGTAGACGGTAATCTCTAATACTCTGTAATAGCGTATCTTTTGGTTGGTGATTTTGTTATTGCAGTAACTAACGTATTGTTTGTTTCTACGTTGATAAACTGTTGTAGGTGAATTTGTGGGCATGGTGTGCAAGCCAAAGTCGAGAACGCCTTAATTTGTAATTAATTGTCTTTTGGCCATGTGCAATCTGATATGTATAATTTTGGTGTAAATTTTTGAATATTGAATTTATTTCAAGTAATTAAGTGGTTTGGTTGACATTGTACATTTGTACGCCTTCAACTTTCTTGTGAAGATATCTGTTGTATTATTTATTTTGATGTGCCTTCATTTGTGAATTTGTAAACAACATTTGATGAAGTCGTTTCTGTATCAGGAAAAATGTACACAGCCAAAAACAAACAAAAGTGCTGCACAAATATCTATACTTAACCCGTTATTGACGATAACGGGTTAATTAGCTTAACCCGTTATCACTAAGGATGGGTTAGGTAGAGAGATATTGACAGTCCTTTGGAAGCCTACAGACCATGTCTTGGTAAAGTTCTGCTAATATGGATCTTCTTAACCCGTCACTGTGAACAACGGGTTAAGTGAACTTAACCCGTTCTTCACGACAACGTCTTAGGTAGAGCGATATTGGCAGTCATTTAATTCCTACAGACCAAAGTACTGCCAATATCGCTGTCTTTAAACCGTTCTTGGGAATAACGAGTTAAGTTCCTTAACCCGTCGTTCACAAGAACGGGTTAGGTAGAGAGTTATTGCCAGGACCCTATCCAAATTTTCAAATTATACTGCCAAAATCTACTTACTTAACCCGTTCTTATAAATAACGGGTTAAGGTTACTTAACCTGTTCTTATGAATAACGGTTTAAGGCGTTTGAAATTTTGGGTTTTCTACAAATTTCTCTTCACTCTTTGCGAGAACTGTCTCCTGAAGTGTGCAAGGTGACATTAATATGCCCATAAATTGTTTATAATTTTTATTAATTTCCATTTACTACCTCGTAACTAACCACTATAAATTTGTTACCATAATAAGTTTTGTGAAAGTAAAAAAATTAAATTACGAGATTTTTGTACCAAGGGTTAGGGTTAGGGTTAGGTTAAGATAGGGTTAGTGTCGGGTTAGGGTTACGATTAGGTTAAGATAGGGTTATTGGTGAGTGCATGTTTTTTGTTATGATTAATTAGGTTCATATTTGTGGATCCCCACATCTATATTTGACTTTGTAACATGTGGAACCACATGTAAAACATGACAAGTATCTTAATTTGTGGTACGCGTCGTTAACTTGTAGTACATTAACAGGCCGTTCTAAATTTCCACACTAATGAATCCATCCATCCATCAGTCAATCAAATTGAAGGTTCAAATCATGGCTAATCAAATATATCTTCTCCCACATGTCTTTATTGTGCTACTACATGTGAACTTGTGCCCCCACATGTGATCAGATCCAGTTCTTGTTAGCTAAGTAATTATATCTGGTGGCATTGCGCTCTAATAACGCAGAGGTGCTTTTCCATTGGGAATACCATCATCATCACAGTTGATCCAAACCCGTTATTGGTCTTTTTGTACGTGGATGTGGGGATCTACATGTGGTTTTTTCCCCATATAGGCTACATGTGGGGATCTACATGTGGTTTTTCCCCCATATAGGCTATATTTGGGATCTACATGTGGTTTTTTCCCCATATAGGCTATATGTGGGATCTAAATGTGGTTTTTCCCCCATATAGGCTACATGTGGGATCTACATGTGGTTTTTTCCCTATATAGGCTACATGTGGGATTCTACATGTGGTTTTTCCCCATATAGACTACATGTGGGAATCTACATGTTGTCTCCACCGAAGAAGTTGTGTTGTCATCTAAGCCAAGTGACCACCACAAGCCAGAAAAATTTGAACATACACCTAAGTGGGAAAACGTACCAAGCTAAACAAGCATAACTCAGCACCCGCCTACTATTATCGCAGACACTTCAATATGGGAAAAAACTAAACTACATAACTACATATACATCCCCACATGTAGCTTATATATGGAAAAAATCCTATGTACAGATCCAGTTCTTGATGGCCAATTAATCTCATCTGATGACGAGATGCGGATCACGTGACGCATCTGGTTAGGCTTTTCCATTAGGGATCTCAGCATGAGGGGATGTACATGTGTTCTATCAACGGCAAATTAGAATGAGGACCAGCAAGAAAGCCTAAAATGATTCTTATCAGTCCTTCCACAATAAGTGCATCCCTCATGTACCCACATTAGGGAATCTACATATGGTTTTTCCAATATATAGGCTACATGTGGGGATCTACATTTGGTTATGTACTTTAGGTTTTTCTCATATTAAAGTGTCTGCTACGAAGAGAAAAAGAGTGGAGACTCCAACCCTAACCCTAACCCTAACCCTACTAACCCTAGACTAACCCTAACCCTAACCTACAACATTTTTTTTATTGTTTTTTATGAACCAAAATACAAATTAATTTGTGTTAATTTTAATATTCGTTTGATGATATCAATTTTATATTGGTTAGTTATGTGGCTAGGAATGGAATTAAAAAAAATATAAAAAAAACAAAGAACATACATATGACTGTCTATTTTGTAGAGTTTAGAAGGCAATGTACGTAAAGCGTGGAGAGGCGTATGTGATTAATGATAGAACTTAAATATCTATAAACTCTTTACTGGAAACTTATTACCTATCATCTCCCACCTACAAATATTAACGTATTTAATTAATAATTTCTTATAAATTGTTTTCATTAAGTGAACTATAAATTATATTTACAAACTTGTTTACACATTTTTTTACATGCGAGTTAATAATTATGAGTACTACCGATTTAGGTACACTTAACCCGTTATTGACGATAACGGGTTACAAGTACCTAACCCGTTATCGTCTATAACGGTTTAAGTTAACGTATATTTCGGCATCTACTTATGCAAGTAGCCATAAACTTCTGCCAATATAAGTGTGCTTAACCCGTCGTTGGTGACAACGATCTTCTTTAGCGTAACCCGTTATCCGTAACAACGGGTTACATTGATAAAGATTGGCAGTGGTTCATCATGTACAGACCAAGTTCTGGAACATGATCAAGTACACTTAACCCGTTCTTGGTACTAACGGGTTTAATGTAATTAATCCGTTGTCACCAACAACGGGTTAACCAGGTGTAATTTACACACATCGACTGTACATTTTGAGACAATTGTTGTCCTTGCTGCTCTTTTTTCGAGACTTGTATCATGTCTTTGTTGACTAACAAGGTTTATCCTTATTGTCTTCTTCTTCTTCATGTTTCAGTATTCCTTGTCTATAACTGAGAGACCCATATCCATTATCTATTGATGAGCAGTGATCCATATTGCCTTCTCCTTGTGTTGATCCATATCCATTACCTATTGATGAGCAGTGAGAAACCCAAGTGAGCTATCATATCATGCTCCCCTCTTTCTTTTTCCTAGCCTATAACTGAGAGAGTTAGACTCATAACTCAAATGAGTCTTCTCTTCTTCTCTTCAAGAGAACTCAAATGAGAGGCTTCAATTTTCTCTACTTCTCTTCAAAAATATGAGGAATCAATGTTCTCTTCTTCTCTTCAAGACCTCTTTTTCCAACGACAATAGGGAGGAAGAAGTTTGAGTTGTAGAAGAAATTTGAGTTCAAGGGTGGTCGCCTACAATTGTTCTTGTGTATGAAGATGCAGGAGTAGAGAGACTTGTTTCAGTGTACAAGTGCATGCTCGGTTTCGCTCAAGGGGTAGGGAGGGCCACTGGCTCTGCCTTTTTTTTTCACAGTGTTTCTCTTAGTCTTCTATTTTTTTAGCTTTTAGATGTGTTTGCATAAGTAGCAATTGTCCGCCTTTCATACATATTCGTTCTCTATTGTTACACAGAGTGTAAGAATTCTCTGCTTTCGTCGGACGGAGTAGTGGTGGGTGTCACAGTGTATTCATGATACTTTTCAGCTTCTTGGCATGCACACCTCACAATCGTGCAACAAATAGTATGAATATGAGGAGTGCGTGTCAAGAAGTTGTTAAGTACTTTGAATATGCGGTTACACCCACTACTACTCTATCCAACGAAGCGGAAAATTCTTACCTCTGTGTAATAGTAGTGAACGAAATTGTATGCAGGGGGTACAACTGGCTACTTATGCATTCAAAAAAGGCAGAGTCAGCAGTCCTTCCTTCCACTTCGAGAAGAAAGCGAGCATGTACTTGTATACTAAATTAATTTCAATTTAAGAGTAGAGTATCAAAGGATGTGTTTGTAATGTCAACTAGCATGCGGATCATGTACAATTTTCTATGTTTCTTCAAACAATATGTTATTGCCAGTTTGTAATGTTCCTTTATATGAATAAATTTGGTTTTGCAAATGGCTTGTTGTGAATGAATAGATTTGTATATGTATCAACAAAAGAAGATATATCCAACACCCGCGAAAGTTAACTCTCATATTTTTAAGCGGAGAATGAACAAATATGTATATGTATCAACAAAAGAAGATATAGTCCACAAAGTTGAAAGCTCTGTAAAAAAATCTTAACCTCACCCGTCATCTTCAATAACGGTTTAGGGGATGTTAAATCGTCAACGCCAATAACGGGTTAATTGGAGAGATATTGGCCGAACCTCATCCCCTACATGTGAAGTGTTGGTTAACAAATCTATCTCCTTAACCCGTCATTGGTAATTACGGGTTAAGGGATACTAAACCGTTGATGCCAATAACGGGTTAAGTGCCAATAACGGGTTAAGTGGAAAGATATTGGCCGAACTAAAACCCCTATATGTGAAGTATTGGTTAAGGACTGCCAATATCTATCTCCTTAACCCGTTATTGAGGATGACGTGTTATGTTATCTTTACCCGTTATCCCCAATAACGGGTTAAGTTATACAGTATCTGGCAGCATCTCTTCTTGTGAATACTGCATACATTTTCACAATTTTCCACAACATAGATATATCATCCACAAAATACACAATCTCCAACACAAATAACAAATGTGTTCACATCGGCATGCAGACAATTTTCATTAACACAAAATTCACAAACAGAACGAGTTCCCCAAATTGCACACATCTACCAATTCCACATTTTTCGACATAAATAAGCATCCGCTACCCAAATACCTGGTCAAAATCCATAATAACATATTTTTATTCACAAATACACAAAATAAACTGACATACAGAGATTACATTCTGATTAAATACATCATTAATTTACTTGTACCAAACAAGCCTACGTCAATTATCCACATATATATACAATCCAAAAGCAACGAATTTTTCAACGCAATGCTTCTTTCCATTGGGCGCATTTTTTTTTGTTTCACTCCGGACCTATACCAGAAAATAAAAAAAACAAAGTTAACAATCCAGTCGAAATTAATAAATATCTGCACGAATAAATATAAAATTCAGCAAATATTCGGTGATTATTTTGAAAGTTTGATATGAAATACATATTTAAGTACTTAAAACCCCCTAGCACGAACCTTCGCCTTCGTCATCATCACTCTTTACAGCGTTTGGAGCTTCTTCATTCCCCACCGATCCACTAAATAAGGAAGAAGAATGAGTTAGTACCGACCAAATTAACATTCATTAAGTCCAATTAACAAATACAAAATCTCTGATATAATACCTTGCTATATTTTTTGGGCAATTCCGTGAATCGTAACCGACGACACGAAAGCATGTCCTGCAAAGTCTTGGCCTCTTCGTTTTTTGACCTTCTCTTACAGACTTCAATCGTTTTCCTTTAAGCCTCCCCTTTGTGGTGCACTGTACAGGGTCACCTACATGTGCATGTGCATGTGCAGGTCCACCGCTCTCAGGTTGTGCGCTACCTTCGTGTGGTGTGCTGTTCACTGACTCAATCTTAGCAAAGCCTTCAATTCCCTTCAGCATGTGGTCGAGCATGTACTTGTATCCTCGCTCTGAAGAACAACCAAGATCGACCAAATGTCTTGAGTGCATACTCAGTTTACAATAACGCGAAGCAAAATTGTCGCCCATATTATTGGAAACCGGTATACTGCTTCTCCTCAATTGATCCCTGGTCCATCGCCTACAAATATATTGCTCGGGTAGTGCGGTGTGATCTGTGAACCGAATAACTGCAAGTAGATGTTTGCAGGGAATGCCTACGAAGTAGTACATGGAACAAGGGCATTTAGCAATTTTAGTGATTTTACAATAAGAAATCACCCTCCCCGGTTCTGAATTTCCACAAACTGTTACAGAATAAGCTACATTATCCGGTGTATCCATACTCGCAATTAAACTCACATTAAGTAATAAGCTTTTGACAACTTCTTGTTGAAATTTGTAGAAAATCTTCAAAGTGTATGTCCCTGCCATTTGTGACTCCAATGCCCACTCGGTCTTCAATTTTGGCCGCTCCTCGCGATTACGATGTGTTTCTTTAAGTTCATCGTGTCTTTGTTTTACTAAGAGCCGGTCAAAGATGACGGCAAATTCATGTAGTGAGTACTTTTAAGAGTATGGTGCTTTAAGGATGAACGTAGCGATTCGCTACGTTGGGTACTCAACATGCTCCCCAAAATGAGTCTCTTACGTACACAGGGACCATTTTTCGCGGATCTCAAATTTTTCCTTCAACCATTTGTTATTTTCCAGTTTGTACTGGGAGATCAAATTTTTCCACTTCTGTTCGAATTCTGTTTTAAATTCCGCCGTATAAATGATAGTCTTCAAAGCATCCCTGAACTCATCAACGTTATTCAGCATTCAAACTTCATGCGGTAGCTTATCCAAAATATGCCAAATGCAATATCTATGTGACGTGATTGGGAAAACTTTGAAAATTGCAGAAGTTATCCCACGATCCTCATCTATCACGATGTTGATCGGATCACATGACATTGCAGCATGCCACTTTTCAAAGAACCACTCAAATGAGGATGTCTTCTCATTGGGGATGAACCCACAACCTAGGAATATTGATTGCCAATGATGGTTGAATCCAACAAATGGTACGAACAACATCCCGTATCGATTTGTGTTGTAGGTAGCGTCAAAGCAGAGAACATCCCCAAATACTTTGTAATTCTTTCTAGCGATACCGTCCACCCAGATACAATGTGACAATCGCCCTTCGGGATCACATTGGTAATCAAAATAGAATAAGGGATCAATCTCCTTTTTGGATTCAAAAAAACTCAAGTAGCATTTGTCCGTCGTGTCCTTTTAAACCCTCCATCTCGTCTCTCCTGAGATTTCTTACATCGGTTTCGGTGAATCCAATTTTCTCATTACCTCCACTTGCACCTTCAAAGAATAGCATTTGTTTGCATACAGGGACATTAGCTTCGGTAAGTTGACCAATTACATTTTTATCTGTCTTAGTCAATTCACGGTTTCGAGGTAGCAAGTGACGTCTACCGGGTGAAGTAAATTCGTGATTGTGTGCTTCATTTAACGAATAAAGAATCCACGAATTACTTTGTGAATTACTATATGGGTTTAGTTTGACACGGACGAAAGCTTTGCAACCCGTTCTAGAAGTTGTACCTCGTCTAGTTTCATTATGGCTATTCGGTGACTCTCCGGCTTTATTACAAACGTATGATTTATCCACTACATCGTTTCCCTTATATTTATTTCCACCCTTACGCATAGAGAATCCCGCATATTTGCAATATGATGAATAAAATTTTTCCACATCCTCAAGAGTGGGAAATGTCATATCAATCTTCGGTTTTAGGTGCTCGTCAACATGAGGAAGATACTCGCCAATTTGTTGTGCACGAACAAATTTATCTCCGGCAACAGAACTTCCTTCGAAACTGTCCATACCTAAGAAACCGTGAAAAGGAGAATAGTTAGGAGTACTAAACCATTGTATTTGGTGTTTTTATAAGTGCGCAAGCCACCAAAACTTGTAAAAGTCAGTTTCTACTAACGGTTTCAGAAATACGACCGTGTATCACTTAATTTGAGTTTTTTTCAGTTCACGTAGGGCAAGCCACCCGAACTTGTAGAAGCGAGTTTCGACTCACGATTTGCGAGACACGGCCGTGTACTGCTTTACTTGGTTTTTTTCCAACCGTAAGCGATACGCGGCTGTATCTCTCGAACCGTGAGTCGAAACTCACTTCTACAAGTTGGTTTGGCTTCTCGTAGGTGACACCAACCAACTCGCACGGTTTCGTATTTTTTGGAGGTCGTTTGAAGGGTTTTCTAATCTAATCTAACCGCACTTACAAAATTCTAAGTCAAAAAACTATCATGCGAAGAAGTTGAGCAAAACCGCACAAACGGCATCCGAAAATTATAAAACTTTCCGACTTGGTCGAATTCACGTAGGGCAAGCCACCCAAACTTGTAGAAGCGAGTTTCGAGTCACGGTTTGCGATATACGGCCGTGCACCGCTATACTTGGTTTTTTTCAACCGAAAGCGATATGCGACCGTATCTCTCGAACCGTGAGTCGAAACTCGCTTCTACAAGTTGGTGTGGCTTGTACTACGTGAGACGAACCTACTCGGAAAGTTCCGTATTTTTTTACGGTCGTTTGCAGGATTTTCAACCATAACCGCACTGAAAAGTTTCTAACTAATTTCGTATATACAATTCTAATTCTACAAGTTACTAATGCAAGCAACATAATTCGGTAATTGAATATACTTGAGGTCAACCCGATTCTACATCTAAAATCTACTAACGCATATAAATTTTTTCCCAATTTCTAAATAAATTACTACACACAAATTCAAATAAAAATACAAATGTAGATTATTGGGGTAAAGAAATAGTGTATACCTTACAAGATAGGTCCAAATCAAGCCAAGCAATTGATTTGGAAGAGAACTAGGGTTTCGATTTCGTATCGAAGAGGGGAAGAGAAGCTAGGGTTTCGATCGTCGGAGTTCGACTTCCACAAAGAGTAGGGTTTCGATCTTCGGAGTTGGGAGAGAAGAGGGAGAGCGGACGGAGATGTCGGAGCTAGGATTTTTTTCCCGTTGGGTTTGGGTTCATCGAAGAAAGAAGAAGAGCGCGGAAGAAGACGAACTGTATGTCAATAAAAAGTAATATCGATAGCCTTAACCCGTTTTTGGGAAGAACGGGTTAAGGCTAATTTTTTTAATACAATTTTGCCTTAACCCGTTCTTTCCAACGACGGGTTAAGGCAAGATTTGATCCAAAAAAATCTGGACGGTCCAGATCGAAGTTCGCACGGGTCTGTGCGAACAGACCCGTTCCGGCCCGTTTGCAACGGAAGAAGACTCTTTAAATAATTAGAAATTTTGGATTCAATTGTCATTGAAAATTGGATTGATCACAAACTCAAATCACAAACATGGTTTGATGAATCCATACAATTTTTCGATCTAAATGGAGTAGGTTTCCATGAAGAAGATTTGCAAGACCAACAGTTTTGAAGTGCATCATCCTATATAACAATTATGAGTTGCAAGTCAAACAACAACCCACCTGGTTGTTTGTGTACTAGCAACATTCAGCATTGTTGCAGCTTATGAATAGATCAACAAATCATAGAAACCTTAACCCTAGAAAAAGGGAGTCACATTAAATCTATTAATCATTATGCTTTTTGTTGACATTTTTTATGGAAGACAAAGGCGCCCTGACAACAGGATTGGGAACTTGCAATGCCTTGTCATTGCCAACTCGACCTCCAATGGTTCCATCCATGTATTGTCATCGTCATTGTCTTTTTGCTTCTTGTCGAAGTTGTTGCAAATATTCACGTTGTCGTGTCTTGTAGCTACGGTTGTAGCTGAATAAACATAGTGGTGGACAATAACATATTTAGGAGCAAAGGTAGGCCTCCCTGTTGAATGGAAAGCTCCATATAGTTGTTACGACAACATGTTCATAGAATCGATACACCTTAGCACCTCAAGTGCTTAGTGCAGGTCCAACGACTTGCTCACAACCAAGCAAGTCATATGAGGAAGGTGTGTGCCTCATACGTGAAAAATCCTATGAACTTGAAGATTTTCTGTTTCTTTTTGAACATATAGCGCTTCTAAGTTAATATTTTGACCCCACTTATGGTTCCAAGATTTTTCTTTAATGGGCATTAAACCATTAGTAAGATTCAAAGGTTGAAGAAAAAGTCCATAGAATTCTTTCATCAGTTTTATAAGAGACACTCATTGAATTGATAGGTTTTAAAGGAAATTCAAACTAGCAAACAACATTTACTTGACAGCCTAAAACATCTTTAAAACCAAAGGAAAAGCAAAAAAATAATTCTTGTAGTTGCACAATACCACCTTTTCACACTTGCTAGGATGTAAAATAGTGGGAAAAATCAATTCAATTATCAAAGATCCTATCAAATATTGTAACTACATATTCAGGCCATAGCACATGGTTTCACTAAATTTATATGACTCTCCCAATCTAAATTGTGCAGGTTTTCCTAAAGAATATTGATTAGACATGTTCAATTTGATACCAATATAAATGTATAATCAACATTGGCCCTAATGTGGAGCATCAACCTTTGTAAAATCAAGACAGGCAAGCAATGAAGCACAAACAATTCTATTTGGTATTAGTGTGGTATTGGAAATGAATCGACCCCGATTTCAAAATAGAAATTGTGTTCGCATCAGCATGTCCGTGTTTGTGCTACTTAGTTCGAAATCCATACAAATGCTTATGAAAGTTCGATGATTTGACGACTACTAAATTGTCATTAACTACTAGCCAAATAAAATCCTAGGTCACTAAGCAAGTCGTATATCAAAGCATATTGGTTACGCAAACATAACATGTTTTCAACAAAAAATTGCATAACATGTTGACAAATAGATAACCAATATACTGTTCAGAGCATTATTTTTTGTTTTTAAAAAAAAAAAAATCTTCAAATTTAATGGTTTTTACACTTGAAACCTTGAATAACAAGGTTTCAAAACTCTGTATTGATATTGGTAATATTGGACATTTAGGGAGTATCGGTATGAAAATTTCCAGTCTGGAGTATGGACATATCAATCAGCCTATGCATCTCAGTAACGGCCGAGATTTGATACCATATAGAATATTACCAAACCAACAAAAAGCCCCATTTTGAACAAGTAGTACATGGCTATTTTACATCATAGTTGTATAAAACCTGTAAGGAGGTTAAAAAATGTCCATAGCCCCTCAAAAGAGCAGAACAATTTTTAGAATGATCAATAAGAACTTGTAATAAACCAACACCCAATAATGACTTAAAGCACTTCGCAAAGCCCCAATTCCCCAAACAACTAATCAACTAACATTCTCAAAATTGCAAACAAATCCAGAAACCCTAACCCTAAAATCCCACATACCTGTTAACGGCATCCTCCACCGAGGCAAAGGGCGTCCTGACGTCCGGATTGCAGACCTTCATAGCATCCTGGTGCGCCATCTCCACCTCCACCGAACTCCCCCCTCCTCTCCCCATCCCCACCTTCTGCTGCATCTGCTGCATCGCCGCCACCGCCTGAGGCTGCGTCTGAGGCGCCGCCGCCGCCACCCCCGCCCCTCCCTGTGATCGCATGCCCGGCGGGCGCAAATGCGCGTCGATGTTGGACGGAAACCTCGACATCGCCGCTTGCAGCTGAGATTGCTGCTGGTGCTGCTTCTGGTGCTGCTGGTATTGGTGGAGGAGGTAGAGCTGTTGCTGGAAGAGCTGCTGCTGCGATTGGGACATTGAGGGAGGAATGGGAGAAGCAGTGGTGGAATTGGGGTTGGGATTAGGGTTGGGATTGGGGTTTGGTTCTTCCATTTCTTGATTTGATTTGAATTTGGGTGGGGGGGGGGTTCTTGGTTTCTTGAATTTGGGGGAAAGGGGTTTTGATTGGGTGCGAAATGTGATTGACGTATGCGCGTTAGATTTTGGGTAGCCGTTACTAATGGGGAAGGAGACACTTGGCAAGTCAAATACAGGTGGGGTGGAGCTAACTGTTTCTTTCTTTCTTTCTTTTTTTTTCGGAAGACTAGATGGCCACGTGCCAACGGTAGGCACGGCACGTCTTCGGAATGATACAATACGCGAAAATCCGGTAAATAGTAAATTAACAATTATGTAGTTCAAGTTTGAATAGTATGATAATAATAAATTGTAAATAAAAGTTCATGTTTCTATTAGTATATGTTGAAAAATAATTATAATAATGAAAAATAATTATTATAATTCGGAAAGAGTTGGCAAATTAATATTTTTACAAAATAATAATAATAATAATAATAATAATGAATTGCTAATTTGATATGTCAAGAAATTGACTAAAATTAATGAGTAACTAGGTTTGCCCGTTGACACGTGCCTACGGCATGTCTTCGGAACGGTGTACCTGGTTTGATTATATAAAATAGTTTTGGAGGTCCACCAAATTAATTGAAGTAGCAAACATATTATATGAGGAAGCAGTATGTCTATATTTAAGTTCAACCATCGCCTTCTTGATCATTAGCTTGAACTTACCTGGAATGCATATAGTTTGTTAGAAACACTGCATAGAGTTTTCTTTAACTTCAGCACCACTTTTAGATGTTTGTAATAGTTATGCAAGGACATTATCATATAGGTTTTATAGAACTTACTCTAATCCCATAACCACTGTGAGCATGTCTAAATACAAGGTAACGCAAGTGCATGTGTGAAGGTATCTACAATACCAATAATCTAAATATTTGTTTGTCTGAGACTCAGTTTGCAATTGAAATACCTTTTTTATTATTTCAACCAAAATGAAATATATGAAGTTCTCAAAACTCTAATCCAAGTTAATCATTTCTTTAATCTCCACTTTGTCTCCCCATTGCACCTTTTTTTTAAAAAAGAATCAATAACAAATTTACTTTAGTTGTCTTTCTTGAGTGAAGTGTTTGCACCCTTCACTGGTAAACTCCAGTTATCTCAATCCTATATATCCAAACATACACTAAAAGTTCTTATATGTCATGTTATCCATGGTTTCTAATAACCAGTGAAGGAAACAATTCAATAGTATTTTCTCTTATAGTAAAGAAATTAATATTGCATATTTGTCAAGTTATTTTAGGTTGTTGGTCAGCTTACCTGTCCTGCTATGATTTGGAAGCCAAATTGAGGCCACCAAATAATCCATCTTTCACTTGCGTACATCTTAAATCAAAATCAATAAAAAAAACTCATCAAATAAATCACCAAATTAAAAAAATTTAAACCCAAAAATAAAACAATCATACATCTTTGAACTTAGATCTCATGCACACACAAAATTCGAGTCAGCAAAAAATTGAGTAATTCCCTGCACACACAAAATTAAAAATTAGAATGAGAATTCGGTTAATGGGATGAAATTAGAGTCGTCGCATCGCATATAGAGGCTTTCGATTCGGTAGAGGGGAGTCGTCGATACGGAATCACTTGATATTTGCGCTCGATTTGGTGGAAGGGAGTCACCGATACGGAATTAGCAGCGGATCAGATATCGGCGATAACCTCTTGTTTTTCAACATTAGATTTAGATTTGGATTTGCTTTGAGATTTTCAAATTTTCAAATTTTCAAATTTTTAATTTTTAAAAATTTTTAAATTTTTAGAATTTTTATTTTTAAATTTTTTTTTATTATAAAAATTTTAATTTTTTTATTTTTTAATAATTTTTTATAAGTTTTTTAGTTCTTATGTTTTTAAATTAAAAAAATTATTTTTATTTTCTTAATTTTTTGAATAGGGGGGAGAGAGAAACAATTAAATAAATAAAGGAGTTATTTTGGGTGGGGGGGGGATTTGAATTTGAGTTTTGGGGAAAAACTTTTGGAGGAGAAATGTGTTTTGTAATGTTAGATCTGGGCCTTTGATTTTGGGGGATTGAATGAGAGCCACCTGATAGCTTTCTTTGTGCTTTATTATATAGATATTGATTGTATTATTATTTTTTTAGTAGACTTCAAAAAACAGTGCAATTAACATTTTTTTAAAACTAATTAGTAGGAATTAATGCTACTATCTAGTTACCTTTCTCAGAAATTTGAAGAATAAATAATTAATTAGAGGATATTTTTTTTATTTTGTTGGAAACTGACGTGAAATTTCAACATTGAGATTCAAGCACACCGCTAAAGAGTGGTTGAATGTAGATTTACTGTAGCGAGAGAGAAATATCGTGGAGAAAGTAAATCATTGGATTTAATTTCTTGAAATAGCTTTGATTGGATATATAGATTTACTGTAGCTATAACAGTTTTCCATTGAAGATTATCTTTGGTTGAGTTGTAGTAATACTAGCGACCGTAATTTAATTTTTTTTTTGTTTTACATTTAATTAATCTCGATTAGGTATTAATCTAATATTTATTAAAAGCACTTAATTAATCTAATCTAATATTAATTAATTAATCCGAAACTTTAGTCCATTTTAATTAAATCTAATCATGAAATAATTAATGTAATCTAATCTGATTAATTAATCTAATCTAATATAAATTAATTAATCTAATCAACTAAATTAACTAGTTTTTTGGGTAACTAAATTAAACCAAAAAAAATCAAATTAAATCATTTTTTTGGTTAACTCAATTATCTTAATCAACAAAAATTTTAAAAACACACAAAAAAAAACAACATTAAAAAAAGATGCGATTTAATATAATCTAATCCCTAATCTTAAACTTAAACTTAATTAATTAAACTAATTAATTAATTAAACTGAAACTTAATTAATTAAACCTACACTTAAGCCTAACCTATACGCTAACAGGCGCCGAAAATGTGGGACTTTAGTCCCACGTCGCCTAGGTGAGACGAGTGTTGGTTTATATATAGTTTTGTAAAATATAGAGTAGGCAAAAGAAAGTGGAGAATTGGATAGAAAGATGGTGAAAGAAATAAATGAATTGAAGTTATTAATGAACAGTGCGTTTAATGTAGCTACAGTATTGCAACAACAAAAATTTATTACACAAAAAAGGGTATGAGTTGATAAGATAGGACTTCTTACAACCACAAAAATTTATTACACCAAACCACCTATAAGGGTGCTACGGATTCGAGTGGGAAATAAATTAGTCTTTTAAAAAAATGGATATAAGTTGATAAAATTTATTACACCAAACCACCTATAAGGATGCTAGGAATTCGAGTGGGAAATAAAAAAGTCTTAAAAAAAAGGGTATGAGTTGATAAGATACGACTTTCACTTATCACAATTAATACGAATTTTTTCCGTGCTGACCCACTTTTTGAAAATAGTTACCAAACTGACCCACTTTCAAAAATATTTACCGAGTTGATTCAATTTTGGACACATCAGCATCACATGTTCTTGGGAAAAACGGCATAGGTTATTCTTATTTCGTTGTTATGAAAACTGGCATTTGTTGAAAAATATTCCCGCATGCTGCTCTTTGGAGTAACGACATCAATTCATTTCCTCTCAAACCAAACCACTTATAAGGGTGCTAGGGATTCGAGTGGGAAATAAAAAAGTCTTTTAAAAAATGGGTATGAGTTGATAAAATTTATTACACCAAACCAACTATAAGGGTGCTAGGGATTCGAGTGGGAAATAAAAGTCTTTTAAAAAAACTTGGTATGAGTTGATAAGATACGACTTCTTACAACAACAAAAATTTATTACACCAAACCACCTATAAGGGTGCTAGGGATTCGAGTGGGAAATAAAAAAAAGTCTTTTAAAAAAATGGGTGTAAGTTGATAAAATTTATTACACCAAACCATCTATAAGGATGCTAAAGATTCAAGTGGGAAATAAAAAAGTCTTAAAAAAAATGGGTGTGAGTTGATAAGATACGACTTCCACTTATCACCGATGAAAATTAGGGTCTGTTTGGAAACATTTAAGTTGGGGAATGGGAAGGAATGGAATGAAAATGAATGGAGAGGAATGGAAAGAAAGGAAAAGGGATGAATTAACTTTATAAGTTGTGTGTGTTTGGCAACTGGTGGAATGAAATTGATTTTTTTTTGTTTCCATTCCCTAGTCTTGTTTGACAAACAATGGAATATTATGGATTACGGCATTTTGAAAAACCTTTTGATAACATTTGTACATGGACATACTTCTGACATTTTGCATTTTAGGTTGAGTAATGAATAAAATTGTTTTCCTAGAGAGAAAAAACATACCTCTGACACTCCCAAAAAATGAAGATTTATTAATTCTAAAATCACCCACTCTAACCAAAATTAATTAGTTTACCTTATTTTTTATTTTTTTTATTTTTTTGTAATTTAATTCTTTTCACTTTTGATATTTGAATTTAAAAAAGAATCGGGTAAAAAATAAATTATCAACGGGATCAAGAACATTGGGTAATTTACACCGAAAGAGGGATCTTAGTTCGGTACTAAAAGTTGGCGAGGTGATTTGCCGAAACTGAAAGCGAAAACAAAAAAAACAAAACAAAAAAAACAAAAAAAAAAAAAACAAACTATTCTCTGATTAAAAAGTTCGGTGATTTCTGAAATTTAACGTTTATTTTATGTGAAGTTCTTTTAACATAGTTGGTCTTATATTTATTTATTTATTTAAGTTGAAGAAAAATTAGTTGTTTCCATTCCTTTACCCAGCTTTCCGAGGGGGTGGAGCTGGAATAGAATTCGGCTCAAATCTTTCCCTAGGGAATGATATTTAATTGTTTCCTTTATTTTCTTTTTCAAAACAAACAGGCCGTGGAATAGGATAAGATGGGTCTATCCACAGTATTCCATTCCTTTTCCTAGTTTTTTGGGTTTCCAAACGCGCCCTTAATGCGAACTTTTTCTGTACTGACCCACTTTTTGAAATATTTACCAAACTGACCCACTTTCAAAATATTTACCCAGCTGATCCAATTTTGGACACGTCAGCATAACATGCTTTTGGGGAAAACGGCATAGGTTATTTTTATTTCGTTGTTATGAAAAGCGGCATTTGTTGAATAATATTCCCGCATGCTGCTCTTTGGAGTAACGACATCAGTTCATTTCTTCTCAATCGTAAACTCTCTGACTTAGGAAAAAATTATGTGTGAAACATCTTATAACTGTTGCCACTATCCCAAAAAACGACATTCTCATAACTGAAGTCGTTATTGGCAATAGCGGTATCAGTTATAATAGTGATTGAATATAAATAGTGCCCTCCTCTTCTCCTTTCCCTTTCACTTTATCTCTCTCCCTCCACTCTCGAACCCAAAACCCTAGATCCCACTTCTTCTCCTTCAATTTTTCCTCTTTCAAATCCTCCAATAAAGCACAATATACTCATCCATAAACCCTAATTCCGATTCCCTTATATCCTCTCTCCGTTCACTTGGATCGCGGAGTTGAATCTTCGAATTGCTCACTTTGAATCCGAAATTGTGCTAGGTGTTCTAATACCCTTAATTTCTTTAAAAATATTCACTTTGAGTATGGAGATTTATATTGACAATGTAGTAAATGAAATGTTGTGGAGATTGATATGAGTAGTAGTATGAATGGAAGTGAATTTTTTTTTATATTAGAGTTGACAATGTAGTATATGAGATGTTGTGGAAATTTTGAATAAAGTAGAATTGCTACTTTTTTCTGTGTGTATATGTTTTTATGTTGATATGAGATTTATATGTATGTATGCATATAAATATATAGTTTATTAAGATGTTATGAAGATTGTTATGAATAAATGTATGATACGAGTATTGAGGCATGCTTTCGTTATTTATATTAGTAGGATATTAATACGATGATGTATTGGTTCGAGTACTCAATCGTCAGATTTTTAATATATGGGAATTGGTTTTTCTTTCTCTTTCAAAATGTTGAATATTTATGTCATTGTGAATGGATATACTGTCACGCCCCGCTTCCCAGAATACGGAAACACAGGCACATAACTGAGGCCCAGCGAATGATGCGAATACATCATTCATAAGCTGTATATTTAACTCAACAACAAGATGACAATATTAACCACGCAAGCATGTTAAATCACAATAAGATAACAAAGTACATGACATATTACATGACATAATACAGGACATAACCAACAACTGGAAAGGAACATAGTTACGGGTCAAACACGCCCGGATTACAACAAGGATTACATGAATAAAATAAGAACTAAAATAACATGAAATTAAATAACACTAAAATCTTTGCTCAGCAACACCTTCGGGTAATTCTCCATCTGGGTCTGTAAGTATATTATTACAAAGAAAGAGACAAAGAAGTACCCGTTAATGCAAGTCACGGACCGCAAGTGGTACAAGCAACGGGACAAATATAGAATGAAACAAAAGCATGAAAGAACAAGGAATCAAGAATCATATGATAAAGCAAATACAACATGCAACAGAATCAAGAACAAGACCTCAAGGAACAAATGACATGCAAGTAAACAATTAAATAATCCATAGGAACATGTAACATGTGAACGAGTAAGCAAGTAAACGTATCAACATGAACGCGTAACATGTAAACAAGTAAACTAGTCATCATAACATGTAACATGTAAACGGATCATGCAAGTATACGTGTAAATATCATGTCTTTTATTAATCTAACTAGGTATAGCACTACATGTGTCCCATACCACATGGTTGCTACTCGCAATCAAGTGAACGTTTAGACCAGTGGTGGATTCTATAGGTCACGTACTCGGGAAAATTGTATCTTGTTCGAGATACGTGCAATGTGAAACATGTAGTGTAACCTGTAGCATGAAACATGTCAAGTATATCCCGTATCGTGAAACATGTAAACCTGTAATTTAGCAAACTTGCAACTTGTAACTTGCAAATTTGCAGCGAGGAACCACGAGCCCCCGACCGAGTACGCTCTTCTATATTGTCCACTACTAAATCTTTTTCCATTATACCCCAGCTTGTTATCTTTTTATTACAATCAAACATGAACAAAAACTACATGCAAGAACAAGGACGGGTAACATGGCAGGAATAACATGACATGATCGAGTATCAAGACATGCCATGCAGAAAAACATATTTCAGGACTTATAAAGCATGTTGATGCGACTAATGGTATGCATAACACTTAATCAAGAAAAATATATTATAACAACATGCAACCTAATAACAACTAACAAGCAATTCATGCACAACATCATGTATAATTATAAGAGTATATATGTGTATCGTATTCATGCAATGCATAGGGTGACAAAGTATTCGTGATCTTGTACGAATACAGGATCAATGGATTATATACAATACGAATAGAGTCAAAAATATACTTGCAGTATTTTGCAAAGGAGCTTGTACTAGACCAACGAATTTGTACAAAGAAATACTTGCCTGTTAGTTGACGATGATGAAATTAAAGACAGAATAACAGGATCAGTATCCCGGAAAGCAAAACACGTGCGAGATGTATGGCAGCCACGCCAAATCAGCAATCCAAAATAGCAAACTCCAAACAACAACTCCAATTAGCAACTCCCCAACAACACCAAACAATAACACCAACTTCACTTCTCCACACAAAACACCAAACACCAATAAGATACTGCCAAACTGTAACAATAACTCCACTACAATCAGATCCCCAAACACCAAATAGAGATACAAATCAACCCAACACCGGACAGAGTCTTCCTTTACACAAATACCAATATACCAACTCCACACAGCAACA